>JARQOC010001128.1:0-48920 GCA_033576535.1 Allobates femoralis | reverse complement strand
TTTCCCCTTTATAGTATACATTAGGACATCAGAAATAAATTGGCCCACAATTAGTAGCAATGCTGTAATTTGCGCTATTATTCATGACTTTAAAAAGTGGAAGGATTTACAGTTAACAAATCAATATTGTACCAATTAAAAGTGAGCTAGCATTAGATGGTTTGAGTTGTGTTCTTAAATTATTATATACAAGAAAGCTTGTATATTGGGATCAAAGAGCTTGGGATCAAAGAGTCTTGTTGATAATTAATAACATTATTTATTTCATGTACAAATATATTGCAACTATTAATTTAAAATCAGACACATGTGCATCAAGAAATCAAAGTTGGGCGTGGGGTGGAAGATTGTGATATGATATAAAGTGATTGGTGCTGTGTAATGTAATTTTTTATATTAAAGCAAAGACCGTGGCAGCAACACATACAAGAGAATGCTTTCTGGGTTATTTGAACATAATGCAGAAAAAAAGAGGCCATATTAAATAATAGCTAGTTGCGATATATCAATATAACAACATGAGTGTGACTAATAAGCTGTTAGCCAATGTGGTGCATGACGTTACAAGTGCAGAGCCCAAAGGGGTAGTGAAATAAATAACATCCAACAATCACCTTCACCCAAAATTAAACAGTTAAACATAGTTCAACAGTTGGAAGGTCACTAATCAGAGCTACTTTATTAAAGAATACATACAGTATAAACTGCAAAATAGAAAGTGTAAATAGATAATACAAAATTCCATAAACATATTCATAACCTGTAGGTCAAGACCTTGGCAAACTTGTCTCCTTCATCTGCAACTAAATCACAGAATTATTTTTATGTCTCCATGTATATGCCAATGAACACAGATATATGCAGTTTCAACCACAGCTACTAGCTTCTGAAACCTCTGACCACCTACAGTGGTGTACAAAGGCTTCCACTCCAATGGCCGCCAAACATCAGACCTCACACCCCCGGGTCAATCTCTTAGAGGAGATAATCATATACACTGGTGATCTAAATTAGAAAATAACACTCAATTTCCATATTGTTAAGACCATTGTGTTGTCTTATGTGGAAAATATCCTATCAGGAGTAAATTAACAGTACTTTAAGATTACTACATTAATTAAAAATATTCAAAAGCACAGAATAAAAATGTAATAGAGATAAATGAAAAAGACCACTGATCAAAATTAGAGAACACTTTCAGATACCTGCAAGTTATTGATGATAATCTTAATTGCCTTAATTATCAGACAAACCTCATTTAACTGACTGCCTAGCTTTACAATTTGCACTCACTTTGCAAAAATAGTGTGCCATTTCAAAGTGACTGAAACCCTCTATCAGCAAGTTTTCCAGATAAAGGCCAAAGTGGTCACCCTATGAGCCATAGCAACATAAGTTGGCCATTCAAAGTCTGTGATTTCTAGAATATTGCATCTGCACAACATCACAAACTCTTTCATGTTTCATGTCTTACAAATGTAAGAAAGGACAGGATATTGCAGAGAATCTCCATAGGTAATCATTTCAACACTTCAGCTGCAATAACTCGGCAGTTCAGCACTGAAGAGGGTAAGTATCTGTTACATCATACAGTGTCACAATGTTTAACAGAAGAAAAAAGGTATTTTCCAGGGCCACTGGACCATACTGACAGCGACTTTATTAGAACATATTAAAAACACTTACATCCCGCGGGATGTAAGTGTTTTTAATATGTTCTAATAAAGTCGCTGACAGTATGGTCCAGTGGCCCTGGAAAATACCTTTTTTCTTCTGAACTGATTGGTGGAGCCAGCCACTGTTCCAGGTGCCTGGGAATCCGATGAGTGTTGAGGTGAACAGCTTCCTATTCCCCACCCCCATCAGCTGTACAATGTTTAACAGCATGTGGACTGAAAGCCCACCCTACAGTGATCAAACCTCTTATTAGCATAAACACCCAAAAGGCTAGATTCACCGTTGGTGAGCAGCATGTTTTATGGACAGAACAGAAGTGGTCCATAGTTCATTTTAGTGGTGAAAGCAAGTTTAATTTGTTTGGGTTTGGTGGGAAACATTACATTCATTGATAAACTGGGGAAATACTGAACCTAAAGTGTTCAGTGAAAGGTGGTGGAGGAAGTGTCATAGCTTGAGGAAGCAAAGCAGGGGTTCGACCTTTCATACAGCTACATGGCTGAATGTAGTGTGTATCAGAACCTCCTTCAACAACACGTGGTTTCTTACTTGTGTTCAGCAATTAATCAGTCAGCAATTTTCATGCTGAACAATGCACCACATCACACAGCAAAGCGGGCATAGCAGTTCCCTGAAACAGAAAACATTGAAACAATGAAATGGCCAGCCCAGAGTCCTAATCAAAATCCTATAGAAAATGTCTGGAAAATCCTTGGTGGCAAAGTTAATATCACAGAACTGTGGAAAAGACTGGAAGAAGAGTGGACCAAAATTACACCTGAGCAGTGTGAGAGACTAGTGATGTTCTTTGCCCGCAAATGTGCTAAAGTCATTCAAAGCCAAGACCTATACCCTTCCTACTGATTGGTGACTTTTGAAACCTTCACAAAATTTAGTTTTAATCTTTCTGTGGGCTACAGTCATTGCTGTTCTCTAATTATGATCATCAAGTTTTGTGCAAAATAAAGGATTTAAGTTGATAAACTTTGGTTATTTTGGAAAACAGTGTTCTAGTGGCATGGTGTACCCCTTTCACAAAAACCTTCAAATATTGATCAATGTAGAATACATTCTGTTATAAAAAATCTAATGATCATACATTGTTGAATTTTGATTGTCAGTGTAATAATTAAACATCAAAACTGGTAAGAGCTAAGAGGTAATGGAGTTTTTTCTTATTACCAAGGACCAAGCACAGTATGCAGACTTTACCCTTTAAGTCTGCATACTCCTTCAAACCTGCAAGCAGAAATCCAAAACCTCATGAAGGCCAAAATTGAAAAGAATAAGCCCCACATTGGTAAAATGAACTTGAATGAGGTAAGACCCATCTGCTTCCAGCAGCATATTTCGTACCACTAACTATTTAGCCTAAGAAATCTGGCAATTGATTTATTTATCTTTTCCTTTGCATTATTAGGTGCTGATACAGAAACTGCAATCCACCAGCTAATGTGTTATATTATTTCTAAATAAATAATTAAAATTTGTAAATCCCAGATGAACAACAAATCCCCATTCAGGTTTTTTTTTAATCAAAATATGCATAAGAGAGGGGCCAATATCACTGCCCTTAGGATGTGTCAACAATGTGTGTGAAGGCCGCCATTGAATAACTGCCTTATAAAAATAAATTGATTCTATGTCAAACCCTGTAAACCCATCGAAAGTATATTCACAGCCTCCTTATGTAAACCCAAATACCTGCCATCCAGAAGAACCCGTGATCTCCTGGTGGTCTAGTAAATATACGAGTGACCAAGTATCCAAATGATACACTTTTCAAAATCTAAAAAAAAAAGGAAATAGAAGGGCATCACACAAGTCTAACCGTAAGACTAAGCACAACTCCTGAAATAGCCCAAATTCCAGCATCCAAAACATCTTATGGCCTATTCATCTATTCCATAACATTTTGCCTCCATAGCAGCATTGTGGTGAAAAGAGTGAGATCTGTAATCATTTGGAGACAAATCCAAACCCTGGACACAGATTTTAGAAACATGAATAAAATGAAAGCTAGACAATGTAGGCCCATCCAAATGGACTAACACAGATGAATCCACCTAATGACTAACTGCCACAAAATGTTGAAAGCATTGAATCTGGCATGCTACACTATAGGGAACTGCAAAAAAAAAGGATCTGTTTGTCCCCTGGTGCTTTCAAAAGTGACAGCACCACTGTATGCAGAGTGTCTGCTGCATTCAGGGAAGCTTGGAACTAAGGCTTTAGCTCCCCTGTACCCCACAAACAACACTTTGCAAACTTCACAGTTAAGAGGTCCCATGGGTCGGGTCTGAGTAAGAGTTCCTTGCCACTGGCACAATCCTCCCTGCCTTCTCCTTGTGTGCAGACAAGAGGAGGCAGCAGCAGACACACAGAGGGGGCACAACACACAAGGAGAAGGCAGGGAGGACTCAGCTAGTGGAGAGGACCTCTTAATCAGAACCAACCCACGGACCTCTTAACTGTAAAGTTTGCAAAGTGTTGTTTTTGGGGTAGAGGGGAGCTAGAGCCTTAGTACACAGCTTCCCTGAATGCAGTAGACACCCTGCATTTAGTGGTGCTGTCACTTTTGAAAGTACCAGGGGGGTGACAGGTCCTCTTTAACCAACCTACCCTTAGCCAATTTATCCATCTTAAACATAAAGAATCATATAAACAGGACATAATTCTGCATACCTGTCTTCTCTGACTACCACCCTAGAAAGACCTACTAGGGCTAATCTGCTCCCCAGTCCTAAATGTCCCTTGAAACTAAACTAAAGCAAAGGTCAATTTGAAAAAAGGATTGCTCACAGTGTGATATACAAAACCTTCCTATTTGATCAAATAAATTGCATTATGAAAGACACAGGTCTCCTTTTGTCTCAAGTCCGCAAATCCTTATGGAACCCCTTAACTGCCATCCTGACAACAAAAACCTTTGTGACATCTTATTCCCAAATCTACTGAATTAAAAATGCCAAAGATTATATAACCTAATTAAGCAAAGATGAGGAAATATTATATTCCAGTAAACGTGAAAAAGAATAAAACATACCTTCCAAGCATTTCAAGTTTCCACCATGTAAAAACAACATATTTTCCAGCTTGAACCAATGCTTCCATACCATAGTGTATTCAGCACATGTTGACAGTGCTAATGACCTCTGGACCGAAAGCAAGAACTGTGCAAAATCATCTTCCATAGAAAATCTAGACACTGCACTGGGTTTTTCTCTGCTTCTGAATCCAATGTTCTGAACAAATGTATCTACAATAATATTATTAACCCCTGGTACATGCCTTGCTCTAAACATAATATTCCAATGGAAGCACAACAAAACTGAATGTCTGAGTAATAAAATGACTTGAGGTGCATTTGATGATTGGCTATTAACAGCAACTACCACTACCAATGGAAAAACACATATCTATTAGCCAGTGAACACTCCCAAGGCTCGACTGACACAGCTATCGAGAATAATTCCAAACAACAAAGATTAGTAGTAATACCTGAAATGCCAACTGTCCAGACACAAAGTTAAGCTCCTTTTTACTTAAACAAATGCCCTATAACCAACTGAGCCAACCCCATCTGTGAACAAGTGTAGATTAACACTGGAAACTGCTTCTGATCTCCATTACATTTTCCCACTATACTCTGACAAAAAGGTATCTCAAACTCGCTAATCACGGTTATGTGTGCTTTTTAAACAAATTAAATATTGTGGATGACTGATGCCCACCTTCATTTGTGCTCGGTGCCTATTACTATCCAGTCCATGAACCATATTCTACAAGTAAATTTCAGTTTGTCAAGCAAAGACTGAAGACGCAGCAAAGTTATATTTTTCTTCACCTCGGCTTACTTTACTGCTATATTTGCCCACCACAAATCAAGTAACAACTCTGGTAAGAAACATTCCACATTCTGGAAATTAATTTCATTATCTAAAGAAACAAAGTGTGGTTATGGGGGTCATCAGGTTTTGTCTAATGACAGTAGGACCCCAAAACAAGTCGAAATGCGTGTTTAAAAGAATACCACGTCTGACAATTAAGCTGCACTCACACAAAGGAAGTTGTCCAGATAGTAAATGGTCCCATGCAAACCCATCGCCTTCCTTATGACCGACTTCAAAGATGGGTGAAAAGCCTCAAAATAAGCACAAGAGCTGGAGCAGGCCATAGGCAAGTAACGGTAATTGACAAATCCACCCTCAAATTGGCAAACCAAAAGATGTATAATTGCACTGGCAAAAGGCGATATGCCCATTCAACATCCACCTTTAATTCTCCCTGACCTGCTTGCTGAACAGTTTTACTGCCTCATCAAATGATGTGTACGGAATAGTGATGGGTGAATCCGAACTGTAAAGTTCTTGGTCTGTACCGAACACCTAGTGTTTGGGCACAGATCTCAAAAACAGACTTTCCTGGAAAGTCCGTGTTACAGTTCAGGGTTAGGTTTGGGAGTTGGGGGGGGGCTGTAAAAATAAATAAAATAGTTTTTAATCAACATTATACTTACCCTGTCACACCACCCTACCGTTTCCCTGCATCTACTTCTGGTGCTGCTCATTATCTAGATATTCACTGCAGAGGGGATCAACAGCCAAGCACAGAGAATGAAGTTTAAACAGGAATGGTTTCCACGGTCTGCGCTGGCGCTTTAATAAAAGTACTCCAAAAGGCTTGCTTCCTCAATCAGATTCTTTATTCCATCATAACCAACGAGTTTCGGTGATGTCCTCACACCTTCCTCAAGGAACCCTAAGGATGCAGATGAACACATTGAACACAATGCATGCAGTTTTGTTCCAAAATTGCACCTATAAATACATGAAATCTGCAGCAAAAACCGCAACATGCTTTTGTTGCTTTTTTTGGGCCAGGAGTTGCAGATTAACATATTGAACCCAATAAAAGAGCATGAAATCTGCGGCAAAAACCGCATCATGGTTTTTTCTACGCCAATTCTCTCTGACAGCATCTGTGATTGGCTGTTGGATCCCACTTCAGTGAATATCCAGGAAGCTAATGAGCAGCCCCGGAATTACAAACGGGGGGACCCCGATAAGTATAATGCTGTTTAATAATTATCTTCTTTCTCTTACAGACTCCTGTCCTCATGCCGTAACTTTACATTCCCAGTTCAGGACTCAGACTCAAGTTTGAGCCACTTCTGACCCCGAAACTGAACTTTCAAAAATGTTTGGGCGAGTTCATTGAACCTGAACTTGTTCACCATCACTAGTAAGGAACATTTGACAAAGATTTGTTAATATCGTTTACCGATACCCCTTTTAGATATGACAAATATTGGACCATATTCAATTTTCCAACCTCCTTTTTGGGAACTACACCTAGCGGTGAAACTCTCAAGTTAACCATGTGTAGTAAGGTGAAAAGGAGCAGAATCCTACCCAAGTTAACTTCTTAAACCCCTTAATCCCCTGGTGATTCTCAAATTTCCATTTTTCACTTTTTTCTCCCCCTCTTCCAAGGGCCATAACGTTTTGACTTTTCCGTAAATAAAGATATATGAAAGCTTGTTTTCTGTGGGATGAGTTGCTCTTTTGATTGCCATTTTTATGTTACCATAAAGTGAACCGTAATATGAGAAAAAAAAATCTAAGTGCGGTGAAATTGCAAAAAAAAAGTGCAATGTCACAATGGATTTTTGTTTTTTGTATTCATCATGTTTACTATATGGTCAAACTGACATGTTGGTATGATGCCTCAGGTCGATATGAGTTTGCACATATTAAATATGTATACTTTTACTTTTATCTAAGAGGTGGAAAAAATTTCACAAAATTTTAATGAAAAAAAATTGCGCTTTTGACACCATTTTCCATGACCCATAGAGTTCTCATTTTCCAGAATCTTGGGCTGTTTAATGGATTATTATTGTGTAAATGCGTTGTGTTGAACGCCTGTTATTGTCTTTTTTGCAATGTTGTGGTGACCAAAAAAACTTACTTTTTGCCGTTTTACTTTTTTCTTTTACACAGTTTACTGGTCTGCTTAATTGATTTTATATTTTGATAGAACAGGCAATACCAAATATGTGTATTTTTATTTTTAATTGTTTTATTTTCAATGGGGCAAAAGAAGGGTGATTTGAACTATTAGATTTTTTTATCTTTTCATATTTTTAAATACTTTTTTTAGTTTACTTGGCCACTTAGGTCACCTCAGTGCTGCAATGTCTAATCACTTCTCCTGTTCACAGCCGTGATGATACCCGGCTCTGAACAGGAGAAATAATCACTTTCTGTGAGTGACGCTGCTGCAGCATTGCTTGCAGGATGTGACTTATGACAGTATCCAGGGTCAGCTATAATGACAATGGATCAAGGCTCCATGATAACATCACCTGTCGATGCCAGCAGGGAATAGAGTGATCCCCACTAAAGTACTTTATATCATGCTGTCATTGATTGACATTGCAATCTAAGGGATTAACCATGCCAAGCGGATCAGTGATCTATTCATTCCTGTTAGCCTCACATGCGAGATGATCAGATCAGCTGACATGTGCAGGGAATGATGTGAGCTCTGTGTGTGAGCTTGCCTCAAAGCTAGGGAACACGACCAAGGACGTACCACTACGTCCTTGGTCGTGACGAGGTTAATACGTTTTTCTCAACTTAAATCAATGTGATCATTCACTGAGGTAAGATTTTTAGAAGTATGGCTCACAACCGTTGGGCAAAAAGGAATATTAAGACCCTCACTAAAACAGCTATCAAAAGCTCAGCTTTCTCCTTATTTGGGTATCTATTTAGCCAAGGCATTATTTCATTGAGCTTCAGTGGCATCACCCCCTTTTAGGGCTCGGACACACTCATCCGATTTTGACGGCCGAGTCTCAGAAAGGGCTGGAGCAGAGACCCTGAACGGCCTCTCCATCTCTGGATGGGGAGTGTGGAGCTGCACAAAACCACAAGCAGCCGACAGCCCCATTTTAACAGGGAGAAGCCATTTAGGGTCACTGCTCCAGCCCTTTCCCAAAATCGGATGTAACTAGGAGAGTGTGTCTCTGCCCTTACAGTGCAATCTGCTAACTGCAGTCCTGCCACCTTTTCATTTTTTGAAAGACAAAAAATGGAATGGTTACTTACTACCGTAACCCGAACATTTGTGATTGTAGATTCTCACTACTTACAGGAACTCTCATTAAAGTTCCAGTAACTTCCGTTTTTATAGGTCTCTATGAAGCACCATGTTTGGATCCATTGGGATAGACCTGAAATGGGATCGGAGGAGCCTCATCCAGAGGGCAGTATATTTATGGTTCCATTTTAATAAAGGCTTCACAAGTAGGGATGGACAAACCTGAACTGTAAAGTTCTGGACCGGTGCCGAACACATAGTGCTCGGTCACAAGGTCCCGAACACAGGTTTCCATGGCAGACCTGTGTTAAAGTTTGGGTCCAGCTCGAGTCCAGGGACTGTAGAAAATAGCATAAAATGAGTAATAAACATTATAATTATACTTACCTGTTCAGTGACGCGTCCTTCAGTCTCGATGTTGTGACCGCTTCTGCTTCCGGGGCCGCTCATTAACTTCTGACGTTATTCACTGCACTCGGCAAATTTCGGCTTTTTCCGGCAGAGTTGAAGCGGTGATGTCAGGGTTTACCCGCATTCATTGCCCCAGCGATGAACTCGGGTGAACACTGACTTTCACTGTCAGTATCAGCCTGCTTCTCGCTCTGCGTAGATGCTTGTCAATGCAGAGCGATGTAGCAGTGTTGACATTGCTCTACCCATGTGGACTACGTCGGACTGAAGATTTTTTTTAATAAAGATAGAGTCTCTAAATGTTTTTTTTTTGTTTTAGTTCTAATAAAACCAAGAGGATAGACTCTTTATTCGTCCCCTCGGTCTTTGATGTAGCAGAGCCGAGAGTGTTCAGCACAGAGATGAGGGTCGAAGGGTTAATAAAGATGCAGTCCCTAAATGTATTTGTTTGTTTTTATTTTTATTATTAATGAGCTATTAAAAAAAAATTGACATAAGCTTTGCCATATTTTTTATGCCAGCCAGGTAAAGCAGGCAGGTACGGGCTGCCCCCAACTCCCAGCTGCCTATTTGTACCTGGCTGGAAAAAAAAATATAGGGAAGAGCCTGTTTAAATATTTCATAAATTTAATGAACTAGTAAAAAAAACAACCTGGACTGTGCCTTATTTTTGGATCCAGCCAGGTACAACTAGGCAGTGGGGCTGGAATACGCAGCACAGGGTGGCTCATGTCTTGGCCCCCCTGCTGTGAATTGCATTCCCCGCCACCCCAGAAGCACTACCTTCTAATCTAATAAATAGCGAGTATACTCGCTACTATTCGGACCTCGCCGAATAGTAGCAGTATTCGGGTACTCGCTACTCTCCGAGTATCTTATGATTACTCGGGAGTAGCGAGTAGTCCGATTACTTTCACAGTGTATCTATAGATACACTGCGAAAGTACCCTAAAAGTGCCAGGAGTAGCGAGCAGTCCGATTACTTTCACAGTGTATCTATAGATACACTGCGAAAGTACCCTAAAAGTGCCAGGTAATTTTATTATTTTTAACAACTTTTATTCACTTTTAGGCTACTTTTGCAGTGTATCTATAGATACACTGCAAAAGTAATCAGACTCGCTATACTCGCAACGAGTACCGAGTACCGGGACCTACTCGTTGTGAGTATAGCGAGTCCGAATATGGCGGTAGTCGCTCATCCCTACTAATGAACTATTTTTAAAAAATTTGACGTAGGCTTTGCCATATTTTTGTATGCCAGCCAGGTACAAAAGGCAAGTCCTGGCTGCCTCCAACTCTCAGCTGTCTATTTGTACCTGGTTGAAAAAAAATATATAGAGAAGCCCTTTTATTAATTATTTCATGAATTTCATCAAATAATTAAAAAAAATAATTGTGGGCTTTGCCCTATTTTTGGGTCCAGCTAGGTACAACTAGGCAGCTGGGGGCTGGAATCTGCAGCGCACGGTGGCCCAGCTTTCTGGACCCCCCCACTACGAATTGCAGTCCGCAGCTGCCCCAGGAAATGGCGCATTCATAGAAGCACCAGATTCTTGTGCTGTATCAGATTCCTTCAACAGGCCTGGTGCCAGGTAACTTGCAGGATTACCATAGGGTTAGGCCAGCTTTGTATTATCAGCTGGCCCTTAGCCCAAAATTCATGGTTTCACACGAATATTATACATGGCCACCAGGAATTTCTAGTAAACATAAAAAAACACAGAATTTTTTTTATTAGAAATAAAACAAAAAAATAATTTAGAAACTGCATCTTTATTAAAAAAAATATTCAGTCCGATGTAGTCCACATGGGTAGAGAAATATAAGCACTGCTCCATCGCTCTGCATCAACCCTTGTCTAAACAAAGCGAGAAGCAGGCTGATATTGACAGTGAAGATCAGAGTTCAATCGAGTTCATGGCCCGGGCCATGAACGCGGGTGAACTCTGACGTCACCGCCCAAACACTGCCGACCCCTGCCAAAAATTGTCGAGCGCCGGGCAGTGCAGTGAATAAACTCGGAAGTTAATGAGCAGCCCCAGAAGTAGATGCAGACGGGAGACAGCGAGACTGCAGGACGCATTGCGGGAGCAGTAAGTATAATTGTAATGTTTATTATTAATGTTATGCTTTATTTTACAGCTCCTTCACCCAATGCCATATTTTTAAAGTTCAAGTTCGGAGGTTCGGATGCAAGCTCATGTCATCTCCAGCCCTGAACTTGGATTTTACCAGAATGCTCGGGTAAATCATGTATTGTTTTAAATGTACCCCCAGAGATCCTTCAAAACAAACATACATATTACTTTTTTCTTAAAAAAAGATAACAATTTATTAGCCTGATCGTTCTTCCCCTGGAGGTAGCATAATGCCAGTGTACAACTCCCCTGGCCCTGCATCTACAGGTCAAGCTCTGTTGTGGTGAATTGTAATTAGGAGACAGGGCTGGAGCATCTTATTTCAGCACAGTGTACAGACCCCCTCCCTGGCCCTCCCTCTTACAGTACATCACATCAGAACTTGATCTGCAGACTATGGCCACTTCCTTGATTTCAGCAGGACACATTAGGGTGCGTGCACACGGTCCGGAGGAGCTGCATGTTGGATGCAGCTCCTCCGGACCTGAGGGAAACCGGGGGTGGCCGCAGGGAGACCGCAGTCACCCTGTACGCACCATATGCGGTGGGTGCGGGGCGGCTTCTCCCTGCAGTCACCGGATGGGAGCCGCTTCCAACTCCGCAGCATGAAATAAACATGCTGCAGAGGAGCGGACTCCCGGCAACCCGCACTGCAGCTCCAAACACGCTGCGGGTGGGTTACGCATAGTGAGGATGGGATTTCTTGAAATCCCATCCACTATGCTATTACTGTACTACGCAGCGTTTTGGACGCAGCGGCAAGACGCTGCATTCAAAACGCTGCGTACACTGATCGTGTGCACACACCCTTAAAGTGAGTACACATGTATATGTAACATAACCATTAATAAAGTAAAGTTAACACTACCGATACTGTGCTTAACTAGAACTGCAAGCATGCTATACGATCTACAGTACATGCTGGGAGTTATAGTTCTTAAAGGGGTTGCTACTACATGAACAAATCATCTCATTCACCTTGTTGGCCCTTGTAAAAGTAAGGCTGGCTTCACACTTGCGTCTTGCGGAGGGGGACTGCAAGCAGAGCGCAGGCACCACAAGTCCCTATGTTTAAAATGGGGACGCGGGTGCCTGCACTTGGGTGCAGATTGGCGTGCGCACCCCATTCACTGCCATGTATTATTTGTACGCATGCGGATGCTTGCGTACAAATGATACATCCTCGTCTGCACCAGGAACACGACATGTTACGTTCGGGGTGCGGACGAGAGTGTGTGATTTGTGCGCATGCATCCGCATGCGTTGAAATCATACATGGCAATGAATGGGTGCACACGCCAATCTGCACCCGAGCGCAGGCACCCGCGTCCCCATGTTAAACATAGGGACTTGCGGTGCCTGCGCTCAGCTTGCGGGGCCCCCTGCAGGACGCTGAGGAGGGGGACGCAAGTGTGAAGCCAGCCTAAAAGAAAACATACTTACTCCCGATGCTGCATCGGTTCCAGCATTGTCAGAAGTTGCATAGTCATGTGACATTGATATGAGACTCAGCCCTCCGACCAGTAAGTGCTAGCGTCTGTCTCCCCGCCATCAGACACTGGAGCATGAAGTCATTGGTGTTGCTCACATGCTGCTCCTGCATCCGAAGGAGACAGACGCCAGCACAGACTGGTCGCAGGGCCTGACTGTCATATCAAAGTCATTTTTTCCCTATTTTCCACCTCCAAAATCTGGGTGCGTCTTATAAAGCGAAAAATACGGTATATGTACATTTCAGACTTCTATTTAAACAAACAGTATGCTAAAAGACTAAAATTATGTATTAAATGTTTTCTAAAACCAAAGATAAAAATTAATAAAAAGAGAAGAAAAAAAATTGCTTTTCTTTTTAAAGCGAACCAGATCTATGATCTGTGTGTCTGCTCCATGTATGGAAGTATTCACTGATGTAGAATGCAATGCAGAAGAGCACTTGATGAAAAGTGTTTGTGGATCGGAGACCATATTTGCCCACACTTTGTGTGCATCCTGTGCTGTCAGGTTCTGTCCGGTGGATCCTGGAAAAAACAAGTTCCACCCTGAGAAGCAAAAACTGTGGTGTGAAGCCAGCCTTATGGTAACAGAAAGTGGATGACTCAAGCCAGAGCAAATAAGCTGATTGATGTGTCAAAAGCTGTGATGTTATGTGGAGGATCAGAAAGCCGACAGATAAGTTGCTTCTGAGTTGTGATATTTTTCTACAGAATTTGATTAGCAGTTATTAAGTTTGCTGTAAATTGCCGTAGTCAAATTATGTTGAAAAAAACTTTATCTAAAACTCTGAGGTCTCGTAGAAGTATATTAAGTTAATTCTAATGTAACGCCACCTTCAGTAGCTTTTAAGTGAGCTTAAAGGGAACCTGTCAGGCCGTTTTACCCCCCTAGTCTACCGCTACCTTTCCCTGCACCTTGCTAGCTGATCCCTAACCATCCCTGTCTCACCTACTGTAAAAGTGCCCTATAAAGATTGAGAAAAATGAGTTATAAACTTACATAGAGTCTGAATCTGGAAAGGCGGGTTCTGGGGCTCCATTCTCCCATCCTTGCATTCAGCACGCCCCAGAACCCGCCTTTCCTGTCTCCAGATTCAGGCTCTATGTAAGTTCATAACTCATTTTTCTCAATCTTTATAGGGCACGTTTAGGTTAGACAGGGATGGTTAGGGATCAGCTAGCAAGGTGCAGGGACAGGTAGTGGTAGGCTAAGGGGGTAGAATGACCTGGCAGGTTCCCTTTAAAGAGAGCAATAGAAAAATAGAAAAAAAATGACTACCAACATACACTTAAGGTAATCTATTATTCTCATAAAATACATTGTGATCGCCATTCCTTAAATCTTATTACGTAATCTAAGTTGTTATAAGTTATAAAACTATGTTTTATTTTTTTCTGCTTAATTACACTTTCTGAATAATGAATAAACAAAATTTGAAATAGAAATAATTTGATAAATAAACTATTTCCTGAATTGTGGAAATAAAAGGCCAATAATAAAAAAATTAAAAGCTCCTTAGTCTAAATTACATAGACTGCATACTTAATTGTCTTTCCAAACAAGATGATCTTCTGAGTTGAACAAATGCCAAAAAACGACAAGCTAATTAGAACTGGCAAAGGTTGTTTAAACTATTTGATTGATGAAGGTTTATTTCTTTTTTCTTCTGTGGATAACAACTTTTAATTATACTACATTGCATCTAAAATACACCCAAATGATGTTAACATTTTCCCACTCTTTAACCATGACATTAATAATAACAATGAAAGCATATTTGGAAAAGCAAAAAGTCTAATGTTATGTGGAAGCAACTACCCTGATGAGCAAAAGGGTAACAATATTTTAAACTGTTGACTTTCAGGCTCCATATCTCAACATTCACTACAGCTCTGAGCGAGAGACTACTGTCGAACCCCAGGCCCTGGGGTACTCGAGTATCAGGTTCGGTGGGTGTTTTCACAGGGATGTCACGGGTGGCAGCGCCTAAGCCCGTGGACTGGGTGACACTTCAATAAGGGGTATATGTACAGGGGATTAGAGTTCGTCATGTGACGCCACCTGTAGTACCTGGTGATGGGTCACCAGCGCTGCCACAGTTCTCCGGAGGTCGATGGTAATGTGGCTGAGATGGCAAAGCTCCCTACAGGTGGAGCTAGTCCTCCGGGGCAGCGTTCCTGTAAGCAAACAGGTTGATGAAGATAACGACACAAAGGCAAAGTCACTTTCTTCCAGGTACTTTATTGTAAATGTTCTGCAGCAAAATGCAGAGTCCACAGTTCAGCAAGATGTTATTCAAACAGGTAGCTCTACAGGTGGCTGCAAGTGGATGCCAGGTGGTATGGTGGAATAAAGGACCATCCTGTACACTCCGGTGAGTGCCGCCCTCTTTTTTGCCTCCCTACAGGTGGAGCTGGTCCTCCGGGGTAGCGTTCCTGTAAGCAAACAGGTTGATGAAGATAACAACACAAAGGCAAAGTCACTTTCTCCCAGGTACTTTACTGTAAATGTTCTGCAGCAAAATACAGAGTCCACAGTTCAGCAAGATGTTATTCAAACAGGTAGCTCTACGGGTGGCTGCAAGTGGATGCCAGGTGGTATGGTGGAACCCGTGGTAAACTTTAGTTGACAAACCCCTGTCCTTTCTTCCCCACCTAGGATGAGTAAATACCCAATGGCTCCTTAAAGTAGGCTTGGGGCTCCCCTTCCTCGTGGTGAAGAAGCAGACAGACCGCTCCGTCTGGCAGAGTGCCGCAGCTGGTGAACAGACCGCAGCAGCCGGTTGACAACTTCAAAGATGGACTCTAGCCGTTGCTTCGGGTCCGGCGTTCTCATGGTGGACTGGGGAATTCTCTGGAGTATGGTCGCTCTACGCTGGGGTTCCCCCTTTCTCTCTAGACAAAAAGGGGGAGGGGGTGGGAGCGCATGTGAAGAAAGTTTTTGAAGTGGATTTAGGCCCAGGGCTGTGTAGCCACTCACCAGAGGTGGTTGTGCAACCCTGCACAACTGCGGTCTTACGCCTGTGAATCCACCTCCGCCTGGAGGTATAGTGGAGGCACCGAAAGTTGCTCCGGGAGCTCCAGCTCCTGTCGCGATCAATGACCGGAATGATGTCACCACAGGTCCTACAACGGTGACCGTGTTGTATTGCTAGGTCATGGAACTCAGGATCTAGGATTAATGGTATCTCTTGTCCAGAGCTGCTCTTGCCAGGTGTGCACAAGTGCAAGAAGCTGAGAGTAAAAAAATCCCTGGTCTGTGGAGCGCTAGGGCTAGAGATAAATGGCACTAGGGTTATTTTAGAAAAGGTTTCTTTATTAACCTCTTACAGGCCTGTAAGAGGTTAATAAAGAAACCTTTTCTAAAATAACCCTAGTGCAATTTATCTCTAGCCCTAGCGCTCCACAGACCAGGGATTTTTTACTCCCTTTCTCTCTAGGGCCCAGACTCCCTCATCAGGCACCCTCTCTCAGGATCCTCTCTCATCTTACCTCTGGATTAGCGTAGAGCTGTCCAGGTTAACCTTCCGCCTTGCTCCACACTAATCCTCCAACTACAACTACAACTACTCTGATCCCCCTATAGGTGAATATATCTCCCTCTCAGGTAACCTCCCACCACAATTCTAATGTGGGAGTGCAGGAATAGGTCCCACCCAAGAACCTGGGATCATCTTGCAGCTGGAGAAGATTACACCTCTTTTACGGGTGCAATAACCCACTGTGATGCCTGAACATGTGGGGCGCCACACTACCTTCATTTCATAGTATTTGATTGCAGAAATGCCTGATCTATTTCTGCATCTCTAGGCAGGAAAAACACATTTTTGTAGGATTTGTTTGCATGCATTTTTCCCCTGCGATTTTTATATACTTTTTTTTTAGCATCTTTGGACACCAATTAATGTTATAGAGCAGTGTTCCCCAACTCCAGTCCTCAAGGCTTACCAACAGTGCATGTTTTCAGGATTTCCTTAGTATTACACATGTGATTAATATAATTACCAGCACAGGTGATGATTCCACTTCTGTGCAATTCTAAAAAAATCCTGAAAGCATGCTTTTTGTAGCTCTGTAATTAAAAAAAAGCTCACCAATAAGCTCATCTGAACCCACAATGTTTTAACTGCTTCTAATTGGTGTTTTTGTCTTGTTAGTGTATATATAATAAAGTTTTCATTTTTTAATATTATTTCAGTGTGTGCATTTGTGTAGGCTGGGCCTTACTCACCCTTGATTGATGCTCTTGACCTTGCATTATGTGGCACCCTCTTTTGACTTTTTGCTATGCATTCCCTCCTTATATATAAATATTCTTTACTATTTACTTGAAATTCTTAGGCCGGGTTCACATCACGATTTTGGAGCTTCCGAGTGTATCCGTTTCAAAACGGATACACTCGGATCCAAAATCGGCTCCCATGTATCCCTATGGGGCTCGGATCGGATCGGATGTGTGCCTTTTGACATCCAATTTTGGCACCATCCGATCCTGTCCGATCTTGTCCGATTTCATCACGGACTCAAAAACGCAGCCTGCTGCGTTTTTGTGTCCGTGAGTGTCCGAGAATGAAATCGGACAGCCTCGGATCAGAGCTGATCCGAGCCCCGATAGTAAAGGAGCCTATGGACATCGGATCCGAGCTGAACTCAGATCCGATGTCATCTCCATGTTTTATGTACTGAGCATGCCCAGAAGCAGTGCTCAGTACATATAATTAACCCTATCTGTCCCTGTCACTCCCTGTCTGTCCCTATCTGTCCCTCCTCTATCTCTGCTCTACCTCTTCTTTATGCTCCCCCTGTCCTCCCCCCTGTGCTCTCCCTTCCGGAATGTAAATAAAATAAAAAAATCCTCTCAGAGGATACTTTACATTGCGGCGACTGCAGGACTGTGACACAGTGTCTTCTGCTGGGTGAAGATCCTGTGGTGATGTCACAGAGCCGGTCACCTGATGTGTCAGGTGACCGACTCTGACATCAGGAGAGGTCCTTCGCCTTCGTCCTCCTTTCAACACGGATCCCACGGACAGGCACAAAATCGTGATGTGAACATAGGCTTAATGGTTGGGTCTAACATGGGCCCTACATTTAGAATTTCGGGCTTAATGCATATGGCCATTATATGCTTCACATTCATGATCTTATTGGTCTATTCACAGTGATGAAACCCCATAGTATGTATATCACCTGGAGCTCCACTGCATTTCCCAATTTGGGCATCCTTTGTAATGAGATGCGGATCCAGTCCTTCATTCTGATGTAAGCCACGGTCCTGATTAGCGAGTCCAAGCAGTCAGGTGACTTTTACCCTACTGCATTTAGGCCCAGGAGCAGTACATGTGGGACTGCAGAGGATGGGACAGTATGTTTGGCTACATTACAGCTGCAGCCGGTGTCACAAAAATTGGTGTTTTTGTGTTCTTAGTATATGTAATAAAGTTGTAATTTTGTAATATTATTTTGGTGTACAGATTTGTATATGCATGGTCTTTCTCTACCTTGAAAAAAGTAAAAAAGACACAACACGGAGAGAAAACATTTTATTAGAAATAAAAACTCAAACATGTATCTGGACTCCATCTTTATTACTCCCTCATACCCATCCTCGATCATCTGCGACATCTTTATGGTTGCAGGCTGTTGTGGGAAACACAGCATCATGTCACCGCAACCTCCAAACATTGAGTGAATGAGCTGCCAGCTCCAGTCTGGTAAGCGGTGACTCCTGAGGTCACCCTAGGATAGTTCCGGTAGCCATGGCCACCATGGTTACCCGTATGGTGACCTCAGGAACATTGCTTACCAGACTAGAGCTGGCAGCTCATCCATTCAATATTTGAAGGCTGCAGTGACAGGACACTGTATTCTTTACCACAGCCTACAATCTTGAAGATGTCGCATAAGATCAAGAATGGGTATGAGGGAGTAATAAAGATGGAGTCCAGATACGTCTTTGTGTTTTTATTTTTAATCAAATGTTTTCTCTCTGTGTTGTGTCTTCTTTACTATTTACTTGAAATTCTTAATGGCTGGGTCTAACTTGTCCCAACATTAATAATTTTGGGCTTAATGCCAGCTGGCAATACAAAGCTTGTATTAACTACTTATTACTCAGTTTGTTACTGCTACATGGCAACTGGAAGAGCCATGTAAAGTGCTAGGAATTGGCGCGTCTTATGAATGCTCCATTTTATGGTTTGGCTGCAAGCTGATATTCCATAGCATGAGGGGGGCAATAATGATGAACACTCACCCTGTTGAGAATACCAGCTCTAAGCTGCATAGTTTTACCTTGGCTGGCAATCAAAAATAGTGGAAATTCCTACACAATTTTTTGTTCCAATTTTATTTTTGCACACACTACCGCATCAGGTTGGTTGCCATACACTAATTTTTATGAAAAACAATCACAAACAAAATCCAGATTGTGGAAATGCTGTCTGATTGAAACAGCCAAACACAGACGCTCTCACAGAGCATGAGCATCTGTGATTGGCTGTTGCCGGAGAGAGAAGTGAATATGCATGGAGCTTCAAAGGCAGAAGTAAGTCAGAGGTTGAGTGGACCCGGAAGCAAGCTGAGGGAGACTGGTAATATAATCTTTTTGTGTTTGTGTGTGTTTGGCAGCTTTTGTACACCTTTGAAGATCTTTTCTATGTGTTTCATGTTGCCTGCCATTGATTTCAATGGGGATTGATAGGTTTGGTGAACTTTTCACTGAACAATTCGTCAAATAGCTCACATGCGGCATACCGAAATTAGTTCGAACACTCAGGTGTTCACTCATCTCTATACATAGCATATACAATAACATTGTAAAAAACACATTGGCCAATTGTAATGAAGATAAAAAAAGTAGAGTATAATTGTCAGAGTTTGATAATATGATATACTAGTAAAAAGGCCCGATGCAATTGCATCGGGAGCGCGGTGAAATGAATTGTGTGTATACAGGCGGCTCTGTGGGTAGCAGAGTATACAGGCAGCTCTGTGGGTAGCAGAGTATACAGACAGCTCTGTGGTAGCAGAGCATACAGGCGGCTCTGTGGGTAGCAGAGTATACAGGCGGCTCTGTGGGTAGCAGAGTATACAGGCGGCTCTATCGGTAGCAGAGTATACAGGCGGCTCTGTGGGTAGCAGAGTATACAGGCGGCTCTGTGGGTAGCAGAGTATACAGGTGGCTCTGTGGGTAGCAGAGTATACAGGCAGCTCTGTGGATAGCAGAGTATACAGGCGGCTCTGTGGGGAGCAGTGTATACAGGCGGGTGTGAGGGGAGCAGAGTATACAGGCGAGTGTGAGAGGAGCAGAGTATAGAGGCGGCTGTGCGGGGAGCAGAGTATACAGGCGGCTGTACGGGGAGCAGAGTATACAGGCGGCTGTGGGGGGAGCAGAGTATACAGGCTGCTGTGCGGGGAGCAGAGTATACAGGCGGCTGTGCGGGGAGCAGAATATACAGGCTGCTGTGCGGGGAGCAGAGTATACAGGTGGCTGTGCGGGAAGCAGAGTATACAGGCGGTTGTGCGGGGAGCAGAGTATACAGGCGGCTGTGTGGGGAGCATAGTATACATTCGGCTGTGGGGGGAGCAGAGTATACAGGCGGCTTTGGTGGGAGCAGAGTATACAGGCGGCTGTGCGGGGAGCAGAGTATACAGGCGGCTGTGCGGGGAGCAGAGTATACAGGCGGCAGTGTGGGGAGCAGAGTACACAGGCGGCTGTGCAGGGAGCATAGTATACAGGCGGCTGTGCGAGGAGCAGAGTATACAGGCGGCTGTGCGGGGAGCAGAGTATAAAGGCAGCTGTGCGGGGAGCAGAGTATACAGGCGGGTGTGCGGGGAGCAGAGTATACAGACGGCTCTGTGGGTAGCAGAGCATACAGGCGGCTCTGTGGGTAGCAGAGTATACAGGCGGCTCTGTGGGTAGCAGAGTATACAGGCGGCTCTGTGGGTAGCAGAGTATACAGGCGGCTCTGTGGGTTGCAGAGTATACAGGCGGCTCTGTGGGTAGCAGAGTATACAGGCGGCTCTGTGGGTATCAGAGTATACAGGCAGCTCTGTGGGTAGCAGAGTATACAGGCGGCTCTGTGGGGAGCAGTGTATACAGGCGGGTGTGGGGGAGCAGAGTATACAGGCGAGTGTGAGAGGAGCAGAGTATACAGGCGGCTGTGCGGGGAGCAGAGTATACAGGCGGCTGTGCGGGGAGCAGAGTATACAGGTGGCTGTGGGGGAGCAGAGTATAGAGGCTGCTGTGCGGGGAGCAGAGTATACAGGCGGCTGTGCAGGGAGCAGAGTATACAAGCTGCTGTGCGGGGAGCAGAGTATACAGGCGCTGTGTGGGAAGCAGAGTATACAGGCGGTTGTGCGGGAGCAGAGTATACAGGCGGCTGTGTGGGGAGATAGTATACATTCGGCTGTGTGGGGGAGCAGAGTATACAGGCGGCTTTGGTGGGAGCAGAGTATACAGGCGGCTGTGCGGGGAGCAGAGTATACAGGCGGCTGTGCGGGGAGCGAGAGTATACAGGCGCGGGGCAGTGCGGGGAGCAGAGTACACAGGCGGCTGTGCGGGGAGAAGAGTATACAGGCGGCTGTGCGAGGAGCAGAGTATACAGGCGGCTGTGCGGGGAGCAGAGTATAAAGGCAGCTGTGCGGGTAGCAGAGTATACAGGCGGGTGTGCGGGGAGCAGAGTATACAGACGGCTCTGTGGGTAGCAGAGCATACAGGCGGCTCTGTGGGAAGCAGAGTATACAGGCGGCTCTGTGGGTAGCAGAGTATACAGGCGGCTCTGTGGGTAGCAGAGTATACAGGCGGCTCTGTGGGTTGCAGAGTATACAGGCGGCTCTGTGGGTAGCAGAGTATACAGGCGGCTCTGTGGGTAGCAGAGTATACAGGCAGCTCTGTGGGTAGCAGAGTATACAGGCGGCTCTGTGGGGAGCAGTGTATACAGGCGGGTGTGAGGGGAGCAGAGTATACAGGCGAGTGTGAGAGGAGCAGAGTATACAGGCGGCTGTGCGGGGAGCAGAGTATACAGGCGGCTGTGCGGGGAGCAGAGTATACAGGCGGCTGTGGGGGAGCAGAGTATACAGGCGGCTGTGCGGGGAGCAGAGTATACAGGCTGCTGTGCGGGGAGCAGAGTATACTGACGGCTGTGCGGGGAGCAGAGTATAGAGGCGGCTGTACGACTGTGCGGGGAGCAGAGCATACAGGTGGCTGTGAGGCTGTGCAGGGAGCAGAGTATACAGGCGGGTGTGCGGGGAGCAGAGTATACAGGAGGCTGTGCGACTGTGCTGGGAGCAGAGTATACAGGGGGCTGTGCGGGGAGCAGAGTATACAGGGGGCTGTGCGGGGAGCAGAGTATAAAGGGGGCTGTGCGGGGAGCAGAGTATACAGGGGGCTGTGTGGAAGGCAGAGTATACAGGGGTCTGTGCATGGAGCAGAGTATACAGGGGGCTGTGCGGGGAGCAGAATATACAGGGGGCAGTGCGGGGAGCAGAGTATACAGGGGGCAGTGCGGGGAGCAGAGTATACCAAGGGCAGTGCGGGGAGCAGAGTATACAGGGGGCAGAGCGGGGAGCAGAGTATACAGGGGCAGTGCGAGGAGCAGAGTATACAGGGGGCTGTGCGGGGAGCAGAGTATACACGGGGCTGTGCGGGGAGCAGAGTATACAGGGGGCAGTGCGGGGAGCAGAGTATGCAGGGGGCAGTGCGGGGAGCAGAGTATACAGGGGGCAGTGTGGGGAGCAGAGTATACAGGGGGTAGTGCGGGGAGCAGAGTATACAGGGGGCAGTGCGGGGAGCAGAGTATACAGGGGGCTGTGCGGGGAGCAGAGTATACAGGGGGCATTGCGGGGAGCAGAGTATACAGGGGGCAGTGCGGGGAGCAGAGTATACAGGGGGCAGTGCGGGGAGCAGAGTATACAAAGGGCTGTGCGGGGAGCAGAGTATACAAGGGGCTGTGTGGAGAACAGAGTATAGAGGCGGCTGTACGGCCGTGCGGGGAACAGAGTATACAGGTGGCTGTGCGGCTGTGCGGGGAGCAGAGTATACAGACAGGTGTGCAGGGAGCAGAGTATACAGGCAGCTGTGCGGCTGTGCGGGGAGCAGAGTATACAGGGGGCTGTGCGGGGAGCAGAGTATATAGGGGGCAGTGCGGGGAGCAGAGTATACAGGGGGCAGTGCGGGGAGCAGAGTATACAGGGGCAGTGTGGGGAGCAGAGTATAAAGGGTACTGTGCGGGGATCAGAGTATACAGGGGTAGTGCGGGGAGCAGAGTATACAGGGGGCAGTGCGGGGAGCAGTGTATAAAGGGGCTGTGCGGGGAGCAGAGTATACAGGGGGCTGTGCGGAAGGCAGAGAGTATACAGGGGTCTGTGCATGGAGCAGAGTATACAGGGGGCTGTGCGGGGAGCAGAATATACAGGGGGCAGTGCGGGGAGCAGAGTATACCAAGGGCAGTGCGGGGAGCAGAGTATACAGGGGGCAGAGCGGGGAGCAGAATATACAGGGGCAGTGCGAGGAGCAGAGTATACAGGGGGCTGTGCGGGGAGCAGAGTATACACGGGGCTGTGCGGGGAGCAGAGTATACAGGGGGCAGTGCGGGGAGCAGAGTATGCAGGGGGCAGTGCGGGGAGCAGAGTATACAGGGGGCAGTGTGGGGAGCAGAGTATACAGGGGGTAGTGCGGGGAGCAGAGTATACAGGGGGCAGTGCGGGGAGCAGAGTATACAGGGGGCTGTGCGGGGAGCAGAGTATACAGGGGGCATTGCGGGGAGCAGAGTATACAGGGGGCAGTGCGGGGAGCAGAGTATACAGGGGGCAGTGCGGGGAGCAGAGTATACAAAGGGCTGTGCGGGGAGCAGAGTATACAAGGGGCTGTGTGGAGAACAGAGTATAGAGGCGGCTGTACGGCCGTGCGGGGAACAGAGTATACAGGTGGCTGTGCGGCTGTGCGGGGAGCAGAGTATACAGACAGGTGTGCAGGGGCAGAGTATACAGGCAGCTGTGCGGCTGTGCGGGGAGCAGAGTATACAGGGGGCTGTGCGGGGAGCAGAGTATATAGGGGGCAGTGCGGGGAGCAGAGTATACAGGGGGCAGTGCGGGGAGCAGAGTATACAGGGGCAGTGTGGGGAGCAGAGTATAAAGGGTACTGTGCGGGGATCAGAGTATACAGGGGGTAGTGCGGGGAGCAGAGTATACAGGGGGCAGTGCGGGGAGCAGTGTATACAGTGGGCAGTGTGGGGAGCAGAGTATACAGGGGGCTGTGCGGGGAGCAGAGTATACAGGGGGCTGTGCGGGGAGCAGAATATACAGGGGGCTGTGCGGGGAGCAGAGTATACAGGGAGCTGTGCGGGGAGCAGAGTATACAAGGGACTGTGCGGGGAGCAGAGTATACAGGGGGGTGTGGGGGGAGCAAAGTATACAGGAGGGTGTGGGGGGAGCAGAGTATACAGCGGGCTATGCGGGGAGAAGAGTATACAGGGGGCTGTGCGGGGAGCAGAGTATACAGGGGGCATTGCGAGGAGCAGAGTATACAGGGGGCAGTGCGGATAGCAGAGTATACAGGGGGGTGTGGGGGGAGCAGATTACACAGGGGGCTTGGCAAGGAGCAGAGTATACAGGGGGCTTTGCGGGGAGCAGTGTATACAAAGGGCTTTGCGGGGAGTAGAGTATAGAGGCGGGTGTACGGCTGTGCGGGGAGCAGAGTATACAGCTGGCTGTACGGCTTTGCGGGGAGCAGAGTATACAGACGGGTGTGCGGCTGTGCAGGGAGCAGAGTATACAGGGGGCTGTGCGGCTTTGCAGGGAGCAGAGTATACAGGCAGCTGAGCGGCTTTGCAGGGAGCAGAGTATACAGGCGGCTAAACGGGTGTGCGGGGAGCAGAGTATACAGTGGGTTGTGCGGCTGTGCGTAGAGCAGAGTATACAGACGGGTGTGCAGGGAGCAGACTATACAGGCGGCTGTACGGCTGTGCAGGGAGCAGAGTATACAGGGGGCAGTGCGGGGAGCAGAGTATACAGGGGGCAGTGCGGGGAGCAGAGTATACAGGGGGCATTGCGGGGAGCAGAGTATACAGGGGGCTGTGCGGGGAGCAGAGTATACAGGGGGCTATGCGGGGAGCAGAGTATACAGGGGGCAGTGCGGGGAGCAGAGTATACAGGGGGCAGTGCGGGGAACAGAGTATACAAGGGGCAGTGCGAAGAGCAGAGTATACAGGGGCAGTGCGGGGAGCAGAGTATACAGGGGCAGTGCGGGGAGCAGAGTATACAGGGGGCTGTGTGGGGGCAGAGTATATAGGGGGCTGTGCGGGAAGCAGAGCATACAGGGGCAATGCAGGGAGCAGAGTATACAGGGGGCTGTGCGGGGATCAGAGTATACCGGGGGCTTTGCGGGGAGCAGAGTATACAGGGGGCAGTGCGGGGAGCAGAGTATACAGGGGGCAGTGCGGAGAGCAGAGTATAAAGAGGGCTGTGCGGGGAGCAGATTATACAGGGGGTAATGCGGGGAGCAGAGTATACAGGGGGCAGTGCGGGGAGCAGAGTATACAGGGGGCAGTGCGGGGAGCAGAGTATACAGGGGGCTGTGCGGGGAACAGAGTATACAGGCGGCTGTGCGGGGAGCAGAGTATACAGGGGGCTGTGTGGGGAGCAGAGTATAGAGGGGGCTGTGCAGGGAGCAGAGTATACAGGGGGCTGTGTGGGGAGCAGAGTATACAGGGGGCAGTGCGGGGAGCAGAGTATACAGGGGGCAGTGCGGGGAGCAGAGTATACAGGGGGCTGTGCGGGGAGCAGAGTATACAGGGGGCAGTGTGGGGAGCAGAGTATACAGGGGGCAGTGCGGGGAGCAGAGTATACATGGGGCAGTGCGGGGAGCAGAGTATACAGGGGGCAGTGCAGGGAGCAGAGCATATAGGGGGCACTGCGGGGAGCAGAGTATACAGGGGGCTGTGCGGGGAGCAGAGTATACAGGGGGCTGTGTGGGGAGCAGAGTATACGGGGGGCAGTGCGGGGAGCAGAGTATACAGAGGGGTGTGGGAGGAGCAGAGTATACAGGAGGGTGTGGGGGAAGCAGAGTATACAGGGGCAGTGCGGGGAGCAGAGTATACAGGGGGCAGTGCGGGGAGCAGAGTATACAGGGGGCTGTGCAGGGAGCAGAGTATACAGGGGGCTGTGCGGGGAGCAGAATATACAGGGGGCTGTGCAGGGAACAGAGTATACAGGGGGCAGTGCGGGGAGCAGCGTATACTGGGGGATGTGGGGGGAGCAGAGTATACAGGAGGGTGTGGGGGAAGCAGAGTATACAGGGGGATATGCGGGGAGCAGAGTATACAGGGGGCTGTGTGGGGACCAGAGTATACAGGGGGCATTGCGGGGAGCAGAGTATACAGGGGGCAGTGCGGGGAGCAGAGTATACAGGGGGGTGTGAGGGGAGCAGAGTATACAGGGGTGTGTGGGGGGAGCAGATTATACAGGGGGCTGTGCGGAGAGCAGAGTATACAGGGGGCTGTGCGGGGAGCAGAGTATACAGGGGGCTTTGCGGGGAGCAGTGTATACAGAGGGCTTTGCGGGGAGTAGAGTATAGAGGCGGGTGTACGGCTGTGCGGGGAGCAGAGTATACAGGTGGCTGTGCGGCTTTGCGGGGAGCAGAGTATACAGACGGGTGTGCGGCTGTGCGGGGAGCAGAGTATACAGGGGGCTGTGCGGCTTTGCAGGGAGCAGAGTATACAGGCGGCTGTGCGGCTTTGAAGGGAGCAGAGTATACAGGCGGCTAAACGGGTGTGCGGGGAGCAGAGTATACAGTGGGCTGTGCGGGGAGTAGAGTAGAGAGGCGGGTGTACGGCTGTGCGGGGAGCAGAGTATACAGGTGGCTGTGCGGCTTTGCGGGGAGCAGAGTATACAGACGGGTGTGCGGCTGTGCGGGGAGCAGAGTATACAGGGGGCTGTGCGGCTTTGCAGGGAGCAGAGTATACAGGCGGCTGTGCGGTTTTGAAGGGAGCAGAGTATACAGGCGGCTAAACGGGTGTGCGGGGAGCAGAGTATACAGTGGGCTGTGCGGGGAGTAGAGTATAGAGGCGGGTGTACGGCTGTGCGGGGAGCAGAATATACAGGTGGCTGTGCGGCTTTGCGGGGAGCAGAGTATACAGACGGGTGTGCGGCTGTGCGGGGAGCAGAGTATACAGGGGGCTGTGCGGCTTTGCAGGGAGCAGAGTAATACAGGCGACTGTGCGGCTTTGAAGGGAGCAGAGTATACAGGCGGCTAAACGGGTGTGCGGGGAGCAGAGTATACAGTGGGCTGTGCGGGGAGTAGAGTATAGAGGCGGGTGTACGGCTGTGCGGGGAGCAGAGTATACAGGTGGCTGTGCGGCTTTGCGGGGAGCAGAGTATACAGACGGGTGTGCGGCTGTGCGGGGAGCAGAGTATACAGGGGGCTGTGCGGCTTTGCAGGGAGCAGAGTATACAGGCGGCTGTGCGGCTTTGAAGGGAGCAGAGTATACAGGCGGCTAAAACGGGTGTGCGGGGAGCAGAGTATACAGTGGGCTGTGCGGCTGTGCGGGGAGCAGAGTATACAGACGGGTGTGCAGGGAGCAGAGTATACAGGCGGCTGTACGGCAGTGCAGGGAGCAGAGTATACAGGGGGCAGTGCGGGAGCAGAGTATACAGGGGGCAGTGCGGGGAGCAGAGTATACAGGGGGCATTGCGGGGAGCAGAGTATACAGGGGGCTGTGCGGGGAGCAGAGTATACAGGGGGCTATGCGGGGAGCAGAGTATACAGGGGGCAGTGCGGGGAGCAGAGTATACAGGGGGCAGTGCGGGGAACAGAGTATACAAGGGGCAGTGCGAAGAGCAGAGTATACAGGGGCAGTGCGGGGAGCAGAGTATACAGGGGAAGTGCGGGGAGCAGAGTATACAGGGGGCTGTGTGGGGGGCAGAGTATATAGGGGGCTGTGCGGGGAGCAGAGCATACAGGGGGCAATGCAGGGAGCAGAGTATACAGGGGGCTGTGCGGGGATCAGAGTATACCGGGGGCTTTGCGGGGAGCAGAGTATACAGGGGGCAGTGCGGGAGCAGAGTATACAGGGGGCAGTGCGGAGAGCAGAGTATACAGAGGGCTGTGCGGGGAGCAGATTATACAGGGGGTAATGCGGGGAGCAGAGTATACAGGGGGCAGTGCGGGGAGCAGAGTATACAGGGGGCAGTGCGGGGAGCAGAGTATACAGGGGGCTGTGCGGGGAACAGAGTATACAGGCGGCTGTGCGGGGAGCAGAGTGTACAGGGGGCTGTGTGGGCAGCAGAGTATAGAGGGGGCTGTGCAGGGAGCAGAGTATACAGGGGGCTGTGTGGGGAGCAGAGTATACAGGGGGCAGTGCGGGGAGCAGAGTATACAGGGGGCAGTGCGGGGAGCAGAGTATACAGGGGGCTGTGCGGGGAGCAGAGTATACAGGGGGCAGTGTGGGGAGCAGAGAATACAGGGGGCAGTGCGGGGAGCAGAGTATACAGGGGGCAGTGCGGAGAGCAGAGTATACAGGGGGCAGTGCAGGGAGCAGAGCATATAGGGGGCACTGCGGGGAACAGAGTATACAGGGGGCTGTGCGGGGAGCAGAGTATACAGGGGGCTGTGTGGGGAGCAGAGTATACAAGGGGCTTTGCGGGGAGCAGAGTATACAGGGGGCTGTGTGGGGAGCAGAGTATACGGGGGGCAGTGCGGGGAGCAGAGTATACAGAGGGGTGTGGGAGGAGCAGAGTATACAGGAGGGTGTGGGGGGAGCAAGAGTATACAGGGGGCAGTGCGGGGAGCAGAGTATACAGGGGGCAGTGCGGGGAGCAGAGTATACAGGGGGCTGTGCAGGGAGCAGAGTATACAGGTGGCTGTGCGGGGAGCAGAATATACAGGGGGCTGTGCAGGGAACAGAGTATACAGGGGGCTGTGTGGGGAGCAGAGTATACAGGGGGCAGTGCGGGAGAGCAGAGTATACAGGGGGCAGTGCGGGGAGCAGAGTATACAGGGGCTGTGCAGGGAGCAGAGTATACAGGTGGCTGTGCGGGGAGCAGAGTATAGAGGGGGCTGTGCAGGGAACAGAGTATACAGGGGGCTGTGTGGGAAGCAGAGTATACAGGGGGCAGTGCGGGGAGCAGAGTATACAGGGGGCAGTGCGGGGAGCAGAGTATACAGGGGGCTGTGCGGGGAGCAGAGTATACAGGGGGCAGTGTGGGGAGCAGAGAATACAGGGGCAGTGCGGGGAGCAGAGTATACAGGGGCAGTGCGGAGAGCAAGTATAACAGGGGGCAGTGCAGGGAGCAGAGCATATAGGGGGCACTGCGGGGAACAGAGTATACAGGGGGCTGTGCGGGGAGCAGAGTATACAGGGGGCTGTGTGGGGAGCAGAGTATAAAAGGGGCTTTGCGGGGAGCAGAGTATACAGGGGGCTGTGTGGGGAGCAGAGTATACGGGGGCAGTGCGGGGAGCAGAGTATACAGAGGGGTGTGGGAGGAGCAGAGTATACAGGAGGGTGTGGGGGGAGCAGAGTATACAGGGGGCAGTGCGGGGAGCAGAGTATACAGGGGGCAGTGCGGGGAGCAGAGTATACAGGGGGCTGTGCAGGGAGCAGAGTATACAGGTGGCTGTGCGGGGAGCAGAATATACAGGGGGCTGTGCAGGGAACAGAGTATACAGGGGGCAGTGCGGGGAGCAGCGTATACTGGGGGGTGTGGGGGGAGCAGAGTATACAGGAGGGTGTGGGGGAAGCAGAGTATACAGGGGGATATGCGGGGAGCAGAGTATACAGGGGGCTGTGTGGGGACCAGAGTATACAGGGGGCATTGCGTGGAGCAGAGTATACAGGGGCAGTGCGGGGAGCAGAGTATACAGGGGGGTGTGAGGGGAGCAGAGTATACAGGGGAGTGTGGGGGGAGCAGATTATACAGGGGGCTGTGCGGAGAGCAGAGTATACAGGGGGCTGTGCGGGGAGCAGAGTATACAGGGGACTTTGCGGGGAGCAGTGTATACAGAGGGCTTTGCGGGGAGTAGAGTATAGAGGCGGGTGTACGGCTGTGCGGGGAGCAGAGTATACAGGTGGCTGTGCGGCTTTGCGGGGAGCAGAGTATACAGACGGGTGTGCGGCTGTGCGGGGAGCAGAGTATACAGGGGGCTGTGCGGCTTTGCAGGGAGCAGAGTATACAGGCGGCTGTGCGGCTTTGAAGGGAGCAGAGTATACAGGCGGCTAAACGGGTGTGCGGGGAGCAGAGTATACAGTGGGCTGTGCGGCTGTGCGGGGAGCAGAGTATACAGACGGGTGTGCAGGGAGCAGAGTATACAGGCGGCTGTACGGCTGTGCAGGGAGCAGAGTATACAGGTGCAGTGCGGGGAGCAGAGTATACAGGGGGCAGTGCGGGGAGCAGAGTATACAGGGGGCATTGCGGGAGCAGAGTATACAGGGGGATGTGTGGGGAGCAGAGTATACAGGGGGCTATGCGGGGAGCAGAGTATACAGGGGGCAGTGCGGGGAGCAGAGTATACAGGGGGCAGTGCGGGAAGCAGAGTATACAAGGAGCAGTGCGAGGAGAAGAGTATACAGGGGCAGTGCAGGGAGCAGAGTATACAGGGGGCTGTGCGGGGGGCAGAGTATACAAGGGGCTGTGTGGGGAGCAGAGTATACAGGGATCTGTGTGGGGAAAAGAGCATACAGGGGGCAGTGGGGGAGCAGAGTATACAGGGGTGTTGGGGGAAGCAGATTATACAGGGCTGTGCGGGAGCAGAGTATACAGGGGGCTGTGCGGGGAAGCAGAGTTATACAGGGGGCTATGCGGGGAGCAGAGTATACAGGGGGCTGTGCGGGGACAGGTATATGGGGCTGTGCGGGGAGCAGAGTATAGAGGCGGCTGTACGGCTGTGCGTGGAGCAAAGTATACAGGTGACTGTGCGGCTTTGCGGAGAGCAGAGTATACAGACGGTTGTGCAGGAGCAGAGTATACAGGGGGCAGTGCGGGGAGCAGAGTATACAAGGGGCAGTGCGAGGAGCAGAGTATACAGGGGCAGTGCGGGGAGCATAGTATACAGGGGGCTGTGCGGAGGGCAGAGTATACAAGGGGCTGTGTGGGGAGCAGAGTATACAGGGGGCTGTGCGGGGAGCAGAGCATGCAGGGGACAATACGGGGAGCAGAGTATACAGGGGGCTGTGCGGGGATCAGAGTATACCGGGGGCTGTGCGGGGAGCAGAGTATACAGGGGCAGTGCGGGGAGCAGAGTATACAGCGGCTGTGCGGGGAGCATAGTATACAGGCGGCTGTGCGAGGAGCAGAGTATACAGGCGGCTGTGCGGAGCGCAGAGTATAAAGGCCGCTGTGCGGGGGAGCAGAGTATACAGGCGGGTGTGCGGGGAGCAGAGTATACAGATGGCTCTGTGGGTAGCAGAGCATACAGGCGGCTCTGTGGGTAGCAGAGTATACGGCGGCTCTGTGGGTTGCAGAGTATACAGGCGGCTCTGTGGGTAGCAGAGTATACAGGCGGCTCTGTGGGTAGCAGAGTATACAGGCAGCTCTGTGGGTAGCAGAGTATACAGGCGGCTCTGTGGGGAGCAGTGTATACAGGCGGGTGTGAGGGGAGCAGAGTATACAAGCGAGTGTGAGAGGAGCAGAGTATACAGGGGCTGTGCGGGGAGCAGAGTATACAGGCGGCTGTGGGGGGAGCAGAGTATACAGGCTGCTGTGCGGGGAGCAGAGTATACAGGCGGCTGTGCGGGGAGCAGAGTATACAGGCTGCTGTGCGGGGAGCAGAGTATACAGGCGGCTGTGCGGGGAGCAGAGAATAGAGGTGGCTGTACGGCTGTGCGGGGAGCAGAGCATACAGGTGGCTGTGAGGCTGTGCAGGGAGCAGAGTATACAGGCTGTGTGGGGAGCAGAGTATACGGGGGGCAGTGCGGGGAGCAGAGTATACAGAGGGGTGTGGGAGGAGCAGAGTATAAAGGAGGGTGTGGGGGGAGCAGAGTATACAGGGGGCAGTGCGGGGAGCAGAGTATACAGGGGGCAGTGCGGGGAGCAGAGTATACAGGGGGCTGTGTGGGGAGCAGAGTATACAGGGGGCTATGCGGGGAGCAGAGTATACAGGGGGCAGTGCGGGGAGCAGAGTATACAGGGGGCAGTACGCGGGGAGCAGAGTATACAGGGGCTGTGCGAGGGAAGCAGTAGTATACAGGGGCAGTGCAGGGAGCAGAGTATACAGGGGGTGCGGCTAGTGCGGGTGCGGGCAGAGTATACAGGGGCTGTGTGGGGAGCAGAGTATACAGGGGCTGTGCGGGGAACAGAGTATACAGGGGGCTGTGCGGGGAGCAGAGTATACAGGGGCGTGCGGGGAGCAGAGTATACAGGGGCGTGCGGGGAGCAGAGTATACAGGGGGCTGTGCGGGGAGCAGAGTATACAGGTGGCTGTGGGGGAGCAGAGTATACAGGGGCTGTGCGGGGAGCAGAGTATAAGGGGGCAGTCGGGGAGCAGAGTATACAGGGGCTGTGCGGGAGCAGAGTATACAGGGGGCTGTGGGGGAGCAGAGTATACAGGGGGCTGTGCGGGGAGCAGAGTATACAGGGGGCAGTGCGGGAGCAGAGTATACAGGGGCAGTGCGGGAGCAGAGTATACAGGGCAGTGCGGGGAGCAGAGTATACAGGGGCTGTGCGGGAGCAGAGTATACAGGGGGCTGTGCGGGAGCAGAGTATACAGGGGCTGTGTGGGGAGCAGAGTATACAGGGGCGTGCAGCAATCGGGCGTGGGAGCAGAGTATACAGGGCAGTGTGCGGGAGCAGAGTATAACAGGGGGCAGGTGGGGGGGAGAGAGTATACAGGGGCTGTGGGGGGAGAGTATACAGGGGGCTGTGCGGGGAGCAGAGTATACAGGGGGGCATGTGGCGGGAGCAGAGTATACAGGGGGCTGTGCGGGGAGCAGAGTATACAGGGGCTGTGCGGGGAGCAGAGTATAACAGGGGGTGTGCGGGGAGCAGAGTATACAGGGGGCTGTGCGGGGAGCAGTGTATACAGGGGCAGTGCGGGGAGCAGAGTATACAGGGGGCTGTGCGGGGAGCAGAGTATACAGGGGGCTGTGCGGGGAGCAGAGTATACAGGGGGCTGTGGGGGGAGCAGTAGTATACAGGGGGCAGTGCGGGGAGCAGAGTATACAGGGGGCTGTGCGGGAGAGTATACAGGCGGAGCAAGTGGCGTGGGAGCAGAGTATACAGGGGGCTGTGCGGGGAGCAGAGTATACAGGGGCGTGCGGGGAGCAGAGTATACAGGGGCAGTGCGGAGCAGAGTATACGGGGAGTCGGGACAGAGTATACAGGGGGCTGTGCGGGGAGCAGAGTATAAGGCTGGGCAGTATCAGGGAGTCGGAGCAAGTATACAGGGGCGTTGCGGGAGAGCAGTATACAGAGGGCTGTGCGGGAGCAGAGTATACAGGCGGTGTCGCTGGCGGGGAGCAGAGTATACAGGCGGCTGTGCGGTAGCAGAGTATACAGGGGCAGTGGGGGAGCAGAGTATACAGGGGCTGCGGGGTGCAGAGTATACAGGCGGTTGTGGGTAGCAGAGTATACAGGCGGCTTGTGGGTAGCAGAGTATACAGGCAGTCTGTGCGGAGCAGAGTATACAGGCGGCTCGTGGGGAGCAGGTATACAGGGGTGTGAGGGGAGCAGAGTATACAGGGGTGTGAGGGAGCAGAGTATACAGGGGCTGTGCGGGGAGCAGAGTATACAGGGGCTGTGGGGGAGCAGAGTATACAGGGCTGTGCGGGAGCAGAGTATACAGGGGCTGTGCGGGGAGCAGAGTATAGTGGCGGGGCAGTGGCTGTGCGGGAGCAGTGTATACATGGGGCTGTGCGGGGAGCAGAGTATAAGCGCTGTACGGCTGTGCGTGGAGCAGAGTATACAGGTGACTGGCGGCTTGCGGAGAGCAGAGTATACAGAGGTTGTTCGGAGCAGAGTATACAGGGGCAGTGCGGGAGCAGAGTATACAGGGGCAGTGCGAGGAGCAGAGTATACGGCAGTGCGGGAGAGTATAAGGGGCGTGTGGGGGGCAGAGTATACAGGGCTTGTGGGAGAGAGTAACAGGGGCTGTGCGGGAGCAGAGCTGCAGGGGACAATGCGGGGAGCAGAGTATACAGGGTGTGCGGGGATCAGAGTATACGGGGCTGTGCGGGGAGCAGAGTATACAGGGGCAGTGCGGGGAGCAGAGTATACAGGCGGCTGTGCGGGAGCAGAGTATACGGGCGTGTGCGGGAGCAGAGTATAAAGGCAGCTGTGCGGGGAGCAGAGTATACAGGCGGTGTGCGGGAGCAGAGTATACAGCGGCTCTGTGGGTAGCAGAGCATACAGGCGCTCTGTGGGAGCAAGTATACAGGGGCTCTGTGGGTAGCAGAGTATAAGGCGCTCTGTGGGTTGCAGAGTATACAGGGGCTCTGGGGAGCAGAGTATAGGCGGCTCTGTGGGTAGCAGAGTATACAGGCAGCTCTGTGGGTAGCAGAGTATACAGGCGGCCTGTGGGGAGCAGGTATACAGGGGGTGTGGGGAGAGAGTATACAGGCGAGTGTGGAGGAGCAGAGTATACAGGGGCGTGCGGGAGCAGAGTATAAGGCGGCTGTGGGGACAGAGTATACAGGTGCTGTGCGGGAGCAGAGATACAGGCGGCTGTGCGGGGAGCAAGTATACAGCTGCTGTGCGGGGAGCAGAGTATAGGGGCGTGCGGTAGCAGAGTATAGAGGTGGCTGTAGTGTGCGGGAGCAGAGCATACAGGAGGCTGTGCTGTACAGGAGCAGAGTATACAGGGGGTGTGCGGGAGCAGAGTATACAGTTCGTGCGACTGTGCTGGGAGCAGAGTATACAGGGGGCTGTGCGGGAGCAGAGTATACAGGGGGCTGTGCGGGAGCAAGTATAAAGGGGGCTGTGCGGGGAGCAGAGTATACAGGGGGCTGTGCGGAGGCAGAGTATACAGGGGTCTGTGCATGGAGCAGAGTATACAGGGGCTGTGCGGGGAGCAGAATATACAGGGGGCAGTTCGGGGAGCAGAGTATACAGGGGCAGTGCGGGGAGCAGAGTATACGGGGCAGTGCGGGGAGCAGAGTATACAGGGGGCAGAGAGGGGAGCAGAGTATACAGGGGGCAGTGCGGGAGCAGAGTATACAGGGGCTGTGCGGGGAGCAGAGTATACACGGGGCTGTGCGGGGAGCAGAGTATACAGGGGGCAGTGCGGGGAGCAGAGTATACAGGGTCAGTGCGGGGAGCAGAGTATGCAGGGGGCAGTGCGGGGAGCAGAGTATACAGGGGCAGTGTGGGGAGCAGAGTATACAGGGGGTAGTGCGGGGAGCAGAGTATACAGGGGCAGTGCGGGGAGCAGAGTATACAGGGGCTGTGCGGGATCATAGTATACAGGGGGCAGTGCGGGGAGCAGAGTATACAGGGGGCTGTGCGGGGAGCATAGTATACAGGGGGCATTGCGGGGAGCAGAGTATACAGGGGGCAGTGCGGGGAGCTGAGTATACAGGGGGCAGTGCGGGGAGCAGAGTATACAAAGGGCTGTGCGGGGGCAGAGTATACAAGGGGCTGTGCGGGAGCAGAGTATAGAGGCGGCTGTACGGCGTGCGAGGGAACAGAGTATACAGGTGGCTGGTGGCGGCTGTGCGGGGAGCAGAGTATACAGACAGGTGTGCAGGGAGCAGAGTATACAGGCGGCTGTGCGGCTGTGCGGGGAGCAGAGTATACAGGGGGCTGTGCGGGGAGCAGAGTATATAGGGGGCAGTGCGGGGAGCAGAGTATACAGGGGGCAGTGCGGGGAGCAGAGTATACAGGGGCAGTGCGGGGAGCAGAGTATAAGGGGACTGTGCGGGGATCAGAGTATACAGGGGGTAGTGCGGGGAGCAGAGTATACAGGGGGCAGTGCGGGAGCAGTGTATACAGTGGGCAGTGTGGGGAGCAGAGTATACAGGGGGCTGTGCGGGGAGCAGAGTATACAGGGGGCTGTGCGGGGAGCAGAATATACAGGGGGCTGTGCGGGGTGCAGAGTAAACAGGGGGCTTAGCGGGGAGCAGTGTATACATGGGGCTGTGCGGGGAGCAGAGTATAGAGGCGGCTGTACGGCTGTGCGGGGAGCAGAGTATACAGGTGACTGTGCGGCTTTGCGGAGAGCAGAGTATACAGACGGTTGTGCAGGGAGCAGAGTATACAGGGGGCAATGCGGGGAGCAGAGTATACAAGGGGCAGTGTGAGGAGACAGAGTATACAGGGCTGTGCGGGGGGCAGAGTATACAAGGGGCTGTGTGGGGAGCAGAGTATACAGGGGGCTGTGCGGGGAGCAGAGCATACAGGGGGCAATGCGGGGAGCAGAGTATAAAGGGGGCTGTGCGGGGATCAGAGTATACCTTGGGCTGTGCGGGGAGCAGAGTATACAGGGGCAGTGCGGGGAGCAGAGTATACAGGGGGTAGTGCGGGGAGCAGAGTATACAGGGGGCAGTGCGGGGAGCAGAGTATACAGGGGGCTGTGCGGGGAGCAAAGTATACAGGGCGCTGTGTGGGGAGCAGAGCATACAAGGGGCTTTGCGGGGAGCAGAGTATACAGGGGGCTGTGCGGGGAGCAGAGTATACGGGAGGCAGTGCGGGGAGCAGAGTATACAGAGGGGTGTGGGAGGAGCAGAGTATACAGGAGGGTGTGGGGGAGCAGAGTATACAGGGGGCAGTGCGGGGAGCAGAGTATACAGGGGGCAGTGCGGGGAGCAGAGTATACAGGGGGCTGTGCGGGGAGCAGAATATACAGGGGGCTGTGCGGGGAGCAGAGTATACAGGGGGTAGTGCGGGGAGCAGAGTATACAGGGGGCAGTGCGGGGAGCAGAGTATACAGGGGGCTGTGCGTGGAGCACAGTATACAGGGGGATGTGCGGGGAGCAGAGTATATAGGGGGCTGTGCGGGGAGCAGAATATACAGGGGGCTGTGCGGGAGCAGAGTATACAGGGGGCTGTGCGGGGAGCAGAGTATACAGGGGGCAGTGCGGGGAGCAGAGTATAAAGGGGGTAGTGCGGGGAGCAGAGTATACAGGGGGCAGTGCGGTGAGCAGAGTATACAGGGGGCTGTGCGGGGAGCACAGTATACAGGGGCTGTGCGCGGGAGCAGAGTATATAGGGGGCTGTGCGTGGAGCAGAATATACAGGGGGCTGTGCGGGGAGCAGAGTATACAGGGGGCTGTGCGTGGAGCACAGTATACAGGGGGATGTGCGGGGAGCAGAGTATATAGGGGCTGTGCGGGGAGCAGAATATACAGGGGGCTGTGCGGGGAGCAGAGTATACAGTGGGCTGTGCGGGGAGCAGAGTATACAGGGGGCAGTGCGGGGAGCAGAGTATAAAGGGGGTAGTGCGGGGAGCAGAGTATACAGGGGGCAGTGCGGTGAGCAGAGTATACAGGGGGCTGTGCGGGGAGCACAGTATACAGGGGGCTGTGCGGGGAGCAGAGTATATAGGGGGCTGTGCGTGGAGCAGAATATACAGGGGGCTGTGCGGGGAGCAGAGTATACAGGGGGCTGTGCGGGGAAGCAGAGTATACAGGGGGCAGTGCGGGGGACAGAGTATAAAGGGGTTGTGGGGGAGCAGAGTATACAGGAGGGTGTGGGGGAGCAGAGTATACAGGGGGCTGTGCGGGAGCAGAGTATACAGGGGGCTGTGTGGGAGAGAGAGTATTTAGTTGGCAGTGCGGGAGCAGAGTATACAGGGGGCAGTGCGGGGAGCAGAGTAAACAGGGGCAGTGCGGGGAGCAGAGTATACAGGGGCTGTGCGGGGAGCAGAGTATGCAGGGGGCGGTGTGGGGAGCAGAGTATACAGGGGGCTGTGTGGGGAGCAGAGGATACAGGGGGCTGTGACGGGAGAAGAACATACAGGGGGCAGTGCGGGGAGCAGAGTATACAAGGGGGTGTGGGGGGAGCATAGTATACAGGGGTATGTGTGGGAGAGCAGAGTATACAGGGCGTTATGTGGGGAGCAGAGTATACAGGGGGCTGTGCGGGGAGCAGAGTATACAGGGGGCTGTGCAGGGAGCAGAGTATACAGGGGGCAGTGCGGGGAGCAGAGTATACAGAGGGCAGTGCAGGGAGCAGAGTATACAGGGGTCAGTGCAGGGAGCAGAGTATATAGGGGGCACTGCGGGGAGCTGAGTATACAGGGGGCTGTGCGGGGGAGCAGAGTATACGGGGGGCTGTGTGGGGAGAAGAGTATACAGAGGGGTGAAGGAGGAGCAGAGTATACAGGAGGGTGTGGGGGGAGCAGAGTATACAGGGGGCTGTGCGGGGAGCAGAGTATACAGGGGGCTGTGTGGGGAGCAGAGTATACATGGGGCAGTGCGGGGAGAAGAGTATACAGTGGCAGTTCGGGGAGCAGAGTATACAGGGGCAGTGCGGGGAGCAGAGTATACAGGGAGCTGTGCGGGGAGCAGAGTATACAGGGGGCTGTGCGGGGAGCAGAGTATACAGGGGGCTGTGCGGGGAGCAGAGCATACAGGGGGCAGTGCGGGGAGCAGAGTATACAGGGGGTGTGGGGGGAGCAGATTATACAGGGGTGGTGGGGGGAGCACACGGGGAAAGCGGGAACATGGGGCGGTGGAGTGGCGGGCATTGGTGGGGGTAGGTGGTGTCCGGCGACAGCGTTTTTGCACTTCCGAGCAGTGTCGGCGGCTCCTGATGGCGCATACGCGCCATTGCTTGCAGTGCGTGATATCGGCACAGTGGCCGGAAGCGCAAAACTGCTGATTATGTATATAGATCAGGAACCAATAAACACATTTATCAATATACTTTTACTTAACAAATTCCAGTAAGGCCATTTAACTCCTTCAAGACTCCTTCATGTCATATATTGTGCCACTTCCTTTGATGCAAGTTCGCATGCTGAGCCCAAGGTTTTTTTCTGCCCTTGTTGAGTATTCTGATCAGCCTACAAGTGCCTTTAACAGCTATAGGTGGGTCGGAGGACAGCACATAGCCGTTAACCAGTTAAATGCCTCTGTCAATTTATGTCAAAGAGATTTAAAATGTGCCGGAATGGATATTGCCATTCCTCGATTCCATTTGAATCCCTATGACATCATCATGGGGTGCCAATAGGTGGTCATGACAGCCAGGGGTCAGCTGATGACCCCTGTGTCTGTGATGTTGATATTTATGTGAATGCTGATTGTGAGGTGGAGATAGGAGATTGTGATGTCAGCTATACTGATTTATACTGTTGATATGGCTCTAGAAAAGGGGGAGTAAAAACAAAAGCTCATAAATGGAAAATGGCCTGGGGGTAAACGGATTAAGTGACATACAGGGTGGAGCATTTCCACCTAAATAAAATTGGAATGGTTGGTGATATCAACTTCCTGTTTGTGGCACATTACTATATCAGAGGGGGAAAACGTTTCCAGATGGGTGGTGACCATGGCAGCCATTTTGAAGTTGGCCACTTTGGATCCAAATTTATTTTTTTCAATGGGAAGAGGGACATGTGATACACCAAACTTATTCAGAAGTTCATAAGAAAAACAATGGTGTGCTTGGTTTTAATGTATCTTTATTCTTTCATTAGAAATTAGAATACAGTAGCAATTTCATATCCAGTGACATTGAAGTTTCCAATGATAAATAATGGCCCCACTATCTTTGTACCCCATATACCACACTATACCATCTATTTTTGTGTTCCAACAGTCTTGGAGGGATCTATCCACTGTGGATTAGTGTCAGACCAATAGTGGTGGTTTTGTTTGTTAACTTAATCATTCACAAAAAAGTTTGCCTCATCACTCATCTGAAGGTAATTGTCTATGCTGTGAAGATATGAGATGTGCAGTATTTAGAACAACGGATCCTGGAAGCCTGTGCTAGCATTTCTTCTGCGGTGTTGCTATCAGTGTGTCAAGAGTTGGAGAAGAGGGTTGCATTGACAATCCAACCTAATGTGCAGCAGTTTGAACACATTTTATAAGTGGTCATAAACTTGTAAATAACTCATGAAAGAATGAAGTTACGTTAAAATCAAGTACACCATTGTTTTTCGTATGAAATTCTTAATAAATTTGATGTGTCACATGACCCTCTTCCCATTAAAAAAAATAAAGTTGGATCCAAAATGGCTGACTTAAAATTGGCCACCATGGTCACCACCCATCTGCAAAAGTTTCCCCCCTCTCATATACTAATGTGCCACAAACAGGAAGTTGAGATCACCAACCATTCACATTTTATTTAGGTGCATCCATATAAATGGCCCACCCTGAACAATACTGCTAGTCTGTGACCATGAATTACCCCAATGTAGTAACCAAAAATATCACCTTTCTGATAATTGGCAAAACCCACTATATGAAAATCAACATTACCACTATACAACAACCTTATAGGGGTATATACAGGACTGAACCACTTCAACAATAGTGATAATAGTGATAATCTAATACAGGTAAGTCTATCAAATCATCAATTCATAGTTTATGATTTCTCTCTACGTAGTTTTTTACATTTCATTCTCTATGGCTGTGACATCACCAGAGATCCTTAAGCTAAACGCACACAGCACCAGGAGCCAGGTACTGCAGACCACTTACACCCACACACCTTACACTCGCCCTGCACTCACACTCACCCTGCACTCACACTCACCCTGCATTCACGTCACACTCTGCCCTGCACTCACGTTACACTCTGCCCTGCACTCACGTCACACTCTGCCCTGCACTCACGTCATACTCTGCCCTGCACTCACGTCACACTCTGCCCTGCACTCACGTCACACTCTGCCCTGCACTCACGTCACACTTAGCCCTACACTCACGTCACACTCACCTTGCACTCACCTAACACTTAGCCCTGCACTCACCTTGCACTCACGTCACACTGTCTCGAACGCAAAAACCGCATCGCTGATTGTTCGCAGCTGGCTGCCCGCGACCAATCAGCAACACGGGATTTCCGTTACAGCGAAACAGGCACATTCTGCCTGGTCTCCTGGCCCCCCTCCACTCGGTCTCCTGCCCACTGCTCACCCGCTCCATGCTACCTCCTGGCCACCGCTCCATGCTCCATCTGCCCGCTGCTCACCCCGCCATTCTTCTTCTTTTCGTGGCATAGACTCGAGAAAATTCAAAGGCCGTGGTGGGTAAGGCTGGAGCTACGAAAGTGGGCATCGTAATGACCGTGAACAAGGGCACGCCCACCACATCAGGGCTATGTGCTTGGACACGCCTACTATGATGCCCCCTGTTAACTCCGCCCCCTGAGACCTTGGAATTGTTGACGTCTATACTGGAGGAAGAAGAAGACATGCTAGGGTGAGAGGCGGCTGGACAGAAGCCTGGAGTGGGTGAGAACTGAGGGGGTCACCGCAGCACATTCGCACAACCGCACCGCTGTACACCCGCACCGCCGCACACCCACATATTCTAGAATACCCGATGCGCTAGAATCGAGCCACCATCTAGTAATTTATAATCACACAGTGCCCATATAATTACATACGAAGAATTACCCCTCCGTGGCTCTACACAGTAACAGTGCCCCATTTTGGCTTCAAATCGTAACAATGCCCACACTGTAAATGTAGACAGTAATAGTGCCCCTTCTATGCTACTAGTTAGTTATTGTGTCTCCATAATGCCTATATATAGCAATGTTTAGTTAACAATGTGGGTATTTTTTGTCAAAATGAGAGACAGTTATAACAGGACAAAACAGGAGACAAAGAAGAAGAAGTCAAGAGAAAGCCAAGGTCAAAACAAAGATGATGGTGTAAGAGGCAAAATTATCAGGTAGAACTTGGTATCGAGTATCAGGAAGATTCAAGTCAATCCTTGGGTAAGAAACAGAATATGGTAAGCAGGATAAGAATACAAAGTCTGAAACAGGGTCAGAATATACCAATAACTGGCAGATAAAGACAGATTGCTAGGGGTTTAAAAAGGGAAAAACTCAATCACTGGCTCCCAGTAGAGAGCAACCATATCTTATAACTCTTTGTGGTTAAACACAGGTTGCGTGGCTGGAGATTCACCAATTCCGAACTACAACCTAATCTGAGAATAGCATAATATAGGACCCGAGATCCTGATTCCAGCGATGTGTCACTTACTGGGCTACTTAGTGTAGTTTTGATAAAATCACTGTTTAATCAGCTGGAGATTATCATTAGCAGTCTACTTGGCCTCCTGCCAGGTAGATTGGCAAATTCACAAACTGCTAAATTTGCAACAGATAAAACACTAATTTTATCAAAATGACAGCAAGCAGCTCAGTAATTGTGCCTTCACATTGCGGTCAGGTCCGGTCCGGGGCAGTCAGGGGTGAACCTGACAGCCCCGGACCGGATCAGGACACAGAACCGGAGGGCTAATATGCCCTCCGTTCCGGTGTGCAGCCTGCCACAGCTGCCGCTGCTGATGATTCAGGACCGTGGCTTGCGAGGAGCAAGCCACGGTCCTGAATTATAACAGCGGCATGCAGATGCAGGTGTCCGGTTCCTGACTCCTCCCGGATCGGGGCAATCTGGCCCTGTAGGCTCCCATGTTAAGGGAGCGCCAGATTGCCCCGGAAGGATCCGAGGGAATCTGGGAGGATCCGGGGGAATATGGCGGAATCCGGGAGACACCAATTATGGGGAGATTGGTCTCCCTGGACACAAAAACGTTGCAAGCAACGTTTTTGTATCTGGGAGAAAAATCCCACTTCTCCCGGATTCTTCTGGCGAGATGGAAGCCGGATGGCAGATAGTTGCCATCTGGCTCCATCTGGCCCCATAGGCTACTATGGGGCCAAAATCCGGTCCGAGGCTGTCACCCCTGACCGCATTGTGAAGCTACCCTAAGTGACACATCGCTGGCAACAGGGTCTTTATTTCTACACTAGATGGTGGCCCGATTCTAACGCATCAGATCTTCTAGAATATGTATGTAGTCGACATACTGTGACTGACAGAACTTGTTCAGTCAACGTGAGTGAACTACATATATATATATATATATATATATATATACAGTTAGGGCCAGAAATATTTGGACAGTGACACAATTTTCGCGAGTTGGGCTCTGCATGCCACCACATTGGATTTGAAATTAAACCTCTACAACAGAATTCAAGTGCAGATTGTGACGTTTAATTTGAAGGGTTGAACAAAAATATCTGATAGAAAATGTAGGAATTGTACACATTTCTTTACAAACACTCCACATTTTAGGAGGTCAAAAGTAATTGGACAAATAAACATAACCCAAACAAAATATTTTTATTTTCAATATTTTGTTGCGAATCCTTTGGAGGCAATCACTGCCTTAAGTCTGGAACCCATTGACATCACCAAACGCTGAGTTTCCTCCTTCTTAATGCTTTGCCAGGCCTTTACAGCCGCAGCCTTCAGGTCTTGCTTGTTTGTGGGTCTTTCTGTCTTAAGTCTGGATTTCAGCAAGTGAAATGCATGCTCAATTGGGTTAAGATCTAGTGATTGACTTGGCTATTGCAGAATGTTCCACTTTTTTCCACTCATGAACTCCTGGGTAGCTTTGGCTGTATGCTTGGGGTCATTGTCCATCTGTACTATGAAGCGCCGTCCAATCAACTTTGCAGCATTTGGCTGAATCTGGGCTGAAAGTATATCCCGGTACACTTCAGAATTCATCCGGCTACTCTTGTCTGCTGTTATGTCATCAATAAACACAAGTGACCCAGTGCCATTGAAAGCCATGCATGCCCATGCCATCACGTTGCCTCCACCATGTTTTACAGAGGATGTGGTGTGCCGTTCCCTTTCTTCTCCAAACTTTTTTCTTCCCATCATTCTGGTACAGGTTGATCTTTGTCTCATCTGTCCATAGAATACTTTTCCAGAACTGAGCTGGCTTCTTGAGGTGTTTTTCAGCAAATTTAACTCTGGCCTGTCTATTTTTGGAATTGATGAATGGTTTGCATCTAGATGTGAACCCTTTGTATTTACTGTCATGGAGTCTTCTCTTTACTGTTGACTTAGAGGCAGATACACCTACTTCACTGAGAGTGTTCTGGACTTCAGTTGATGTTGTGAACGGGTACTTCTTCACCAAATAAAGTATGCGGCGATCATCCACCACTGTTGTCATCCGTGGACGCCCAGGACTTTTAGAGTTCCCAAGCTCACCAGTCAATTCCTTTTTTCTCAGAATGTACCCAACTGTTGATTTTGCTACTCCAAGCATGTCTGCTATCTCTCTGATGGATTTTTTCTTTTTTTTCAGCCTCAGGATGTTCTGCTTCACCTCAATTGAGAGTTCCTTTGACCGCATGTTGTCTGGTCACAGCAACAGCTTCCAAATGCAAAACCACACACCTGGAATCCACCCCTGACCTTTTAACTACTTCATTGATTACAGGTTAACGAGGGAGACGCCTTCAGAGTTAATTGCAGCCCTTAGAGTCCATTGTCCAATTACTTTTGGTCCCTTGAAAAAGAGGAGGCTATGCATTACAGAGCTATGATTCCTAAACCCTTTCTCCGATTTGGATGTGAAAACTCTCATATTGCAGCTGGGAGTGTGCACTTTCAGCCCATATTATATATATAATTGTATTTCTGAACATGTTTTTGTAAACAGCTAAAATAACAAAACTTGTGTCACTGTCCAAATATTTCTGGCCCTAACTGTATATATATATTTAGCAGCGCTATGGTATATGGGGGTACATTACAGCACATGTATAGCAGCACTATATTATATGGCGGTACATTACAGTACATGTATAGCAGCGCTATGGTATATGGTGGTACATTACATTACATGTATAGCAGCGCTATAGTATATGACAGTACATTATAGTACATGTATAGCAGCGCTATAGTATATGGCGGTACATTACAGTACATGTATAGCAGCGCTATAGTATATGGCGGTACATTACATTACATGTATAGCAGCGCTATGGTATATGGCGGTACATTACAGTACAAGTATAGCGGCACTATAGTATATGGCGATACATTACAGTGCATGTATAGCGGCGCTATGGTATATGGCGGTACATTACATTACATGTATAGCAGCGCTATAGTATATGGCGATATATTACAGCACATGTATAGCAGCACTATGGTATATGGCGGTACATTACAGTACATGTAAAGTAACACTATAGTATATGGCGGTACAGTATAGAACGTGAATTAGAACGCGCGGGGTTAAAATTTCGCCTCACAACATAGCCTATGATGCTCTCGAGATCCAGACTGTGTGACTGTGCAAAATTTTGTGGCTGTAGTTGCGATGGTGTAGATGTCAATCCCGGACACACACACACATACACACATTCAGCTTTATATATTAGATTTTTTAAGCATCAATAATGACAGGGTGCTATACATGTGAACAGGGTTTTCAAACTCATAGTAGAGTTATATAAGTAAGGTAAACAAACTAACATCTACAGATGCGGAGATGACCTAACCCTCACAAATTACGCAATTTATTTTTTAATGTGATTAAAAATACTCCATTATCTTATTTTGCCTAAGATTTCTAGGTACCGTATATACTCGTGTATAAGCCGACCCCCTACTTTTGCCCCCAAAACCTGGGAAAACCTATTGACTTGTGTATAAGCTGAGGGAGGACCCCAGCACAGGTATACAGCCCCCAGCATGTGGTATACAGCAGCCTCCCCAGTGGTATATACAGGCCCCAGCAGTGTTACAGCAGCCTCCCTAGTGGTATATACAGCAGCAGCCCCAGTGGTGTATACAGCAGCAGCCCCAGTGGTGTATACAGCAGCAGCCCCAGTGGTGTATACAGCAGCAGCCCCAGTGGTATATACAGCAGCAGCCCCAGTGGTGTATACAGCAGCAGCCCCAGTGGTATATACAGCAGCAGCCCCAGTGGTGTATACAGCAGCAGCCCCAGTGGTGTATACAGCAGCAGCCCCAGTGGTGTATACAGCAGCAGCCCCAGTGGTATATACAGCAGCAGCCTCAGTGGTGTATACAGCAGCAGCCCCAGTGGTGTATACAGCAGCAGCCCCAGTGGTGTATACAGCAGCAGCCCCAGTGGTGTATACAGCAGCAGCCCCAGTGGTATATACAGCAGCAGCTCCAGTGGTGTATACAGCAGCAGCCCCAGTGGTGTATACAGCAGCAGCCCCAGTGGTGTATACAGCAGCAGCCCCAGTGGTATATACAGCAGCAGCCCCAGTGGTGTATACAGCAGCAGCCCCAGTGGTGTATACAGCAGCAGCCCCAGTGGTATACAGGCGCCCCCCCCCATAGGTATACAGGGCCCCCCCTTGCTGCCGCAAACCTGTAAAGTAATAATCATTATACTTATCCCTGTCCTGTCGCCGCCGCCGCTCTCTGACACCGCGCGCTCCTCCGGCTTCATCCGGCTTCTTCCGGCTTCCTCCTCCGGCGCACAGACAATGAAGTCATTGCCTGTGCCCACCGGAGGAGGAAGCCGGAAGAAGCCGGACTAAGCCGGAGGAGCGCGCGGTGTCAGAGAGCGGCGGCGGCGACAGGACAGGGATAAGTATAATGATTATTACTTTACAGGTTTGTGGCAGCAAGGGGGATCACTGTATACCCATGGGGGGGGGCCTGTATACCTATGGGGGGGGCGCCTGTATACCGATGACTCGCATATAAGCTGAGGGGGGGACTTTTCAGCCCAATTTTTGGGCTGAAAAACTTGGCTTATACGCGAGTATATACGGTATATATTTAAAATGAGTGGAATAGTCGTATACTCAGAGGTTAAACATTTCATTATCATGATAGATAGATAGACAGACAGACAGACAGACAGACAGACAGACAGACAGACAGATAGATAGATAGATAGATAGATAGATAGATAGATAGATAGATAGATAGATAGATAGATAGATAGAGCTATATATAGTTTTTACTTTGAGAAAAAATATACTGGAAAATTCATTAACACTCATCATTGCTGAATAGATTTTGAGTGCATTATTAATTAGTTCATATAATTAGCAAAGAAAAAAGATGTTATGTTTGGGAAGTTCATTTCCACTGTTAAATTGAGACACATGCAAATTAGACCCCGACAAACATGCAATTAGCCTTTCCTTCTGCTTGACTGGATCAGTGTAAATTGTTTGCTAATCAAGTTGATGAAATTAAGGCAAGAGACTTTAAAAGATAGTCGTGGTATAATATTGTGAAATAGAAGTGTACTTTTTCAACGTCCCAGTATCTGCATCAGTCTAATATTTATTCACGTACAGCCTATGTGTTGTATGCAAAAATATTGTTAAATACGCTTAAATATACATTTCAAAGTTATATAAAACATACTGATATCTAAAATATACATTTCAGAATAATTATAATTATTTTATCAAAACCACTTTCATATTGAAAAAGGCATTTATAATTTAGTGTATCTTCATGATTGTCCGCCGACCCCACACTCCCTCTCCCCGCATCCTGTCATGGATTGAAGATGTCCTTTGACTGAACTTGAATAAAGGAGTTCTTGCTGCAACTGTTCAATGGTGAACTTTCTTTCTACAAATAGACTATCTTCATGATTACTCTAGTTATCTTGTAATGTTCTACACTTCTAAGATTATTACTAGGGATGGGCGAATTACTCGCTACTATTCGGGACTCGCCCGAATAGTAGCGGACTCGGGGGACTCGCTACTCGCCGAGTGTCCTTAGGAATTACTCGGGGGTAGCTAGTTCCTGTACTTTTGCAGTGTATCTGTACAGATACACTACAAAAGTTCCCTAAAAGTTAATCTAAGGGGTTAAAAACAATAAACATTCATACTCACCTCCTGTACTCCTGTACCTTATGTACCGGGACCGGTACCGAAGACCTCCAGCTGTTACAGGACCTCCAAGACCACCGGGAGAAGATGGGGAAAAGGACCTTGCAGTTTAGCCAACCAGCATGCGGCTAGCTGTCACATGGGTTGTGACGCGGAAGCACTGCGGCCACATGACAAACCCATGTGACCGCTAGCCGCATGCTGATTGGCTGAACTGCAAGGTCCTTTTCCCCATCTTCTCCCGGTGGTCTCGGAGGTCCTGTAACAACCGGAGGTCTTCGGTACCAGTCCCGGTACATAAGGTACAGGCCCCACAGAAGGTGAGTATGAATGTTTATTGTTTTTAATCCCTTAGATTAACTTTTAGGGTACTTTTGTAGTGTATCTGTACAGATACACTGCAAAAGTACAGGTTACTATTCGGACTCACTGGACTCGCAACGAGTACCGAGTCTCGGACCCGATTCCGAGTATTTCAGGATTCGCCCATCCCTAATTATTACGGTAATTTGTTTTAGAAATTTTCCTAAAGCAATAGTTGTCTTTAACATTTTATTTTTTTATTTCTACATTTGTTTCCTAAATGCATAGTTAAATTATGTAAATAAATAAATAATTAAGGTTAACCAATGCAGCTGCTGACTAAAGGCCACGTCACATGCTTCAGTCTCCTGAACGATGTTGTTAGCGATCTCATGCACGCACGATCGCTAACAACATCGTTCAGCGACCAGCGAGAATGCTGGTAACCAAGGTACACATCGGGTTACTAAGCGCTGCGCGGCACTTAGTTACCCGATGTGTACCATGGTTACCATCTCCCAACATAGGCTGTGCCGCTGCGAGATCATTCATTGCGGTGTCACACAGCACGATCCTGCAGGTTAAAGGATCGTTCATCGCCAGATTTGAGAACATGTTCACAAATCTGGGTTGAATGATCCATTAAAGGATCGTTCAATTTGGCTGGTGACATCGCAGTGTTACACGCTACGATGTTGTTCACGACATTGTTTGTGCGTCACCAAACACGTGACTTTTGAACGATGTCATCAACGATATTGAAGCGTGTGAAGTGGCCTTAAGAGACAGAATGGTTTTTACGATGTTCATTGAAGATAAAATAGGCTTCAGGTTTTGACACCAGACCAGTGCTTCTTCAGGCGTTATTCCAGTAACAACCACTAAGAGATACGGCGGAATAAAATAACTAATGAACACTTCAACAATTTTCTAAGTAAATATAGTTCTAAAAAAGTTTTTGACATAGATTTCTCAACAAACAACCCATCCAATACACAAA
>JARQOC010001127.1:0-48933 GCA_033576535.1 Allobates femoralis | reverse complement strand
TTATCTTAAAAACACGATTGGATGTGTCAATTCTGCTGGCAAGCGAGTCCTCCGTGTGCCCTGTGCGTGCGCTACCTCACAACAGATATAGATAGGTGAATGAATACATTGGTCAGATGGATTGATGAATAAATAGGATACATAGACAGATTTATAGGTAGACGATAGATAAATACACAGACATGTGAGATATCGATGCATACATAGATATTTTTATGCCTATATGTTTGGTGCACAGTATAAGGAATAGAGCATAATAATGGAACCTTGGGGGTCATACCATGTGTAACAAATGCTGCACAGATGTCTGGATGTTTTTCTGTGACTGAGGAGACAGTGAAGAATCTTGATCAATAGAAAGTTTCAGGGGACAGGAATCTACCAAGTTGCTATGGGGTAGGGGAGACTATGGCAGTACTGAATAAACCAATGAAGTGCTTTGCCTCTGCTCCTAGCCTGATACATGACAGTACACATTATGCACCATCATATCATTGTACAGGAAAAGATCACAGCGTGTATTTCTATCTTCTTGGTGACATGATTGCTATTTGAAGCGAGAACAGCTCTGATACATTGCATAGAATGGTATATCAGGGACAGGACTGTACTGTGACCATGGGACCAGCCATGCCCCCTTCCCATGCAGATGTGTGAAGGGGTGGGAATGGAGGATGATCCTGGAGCCCCCAGGGTCCATGCCCCTGACACACCTCCTGTCACTGCTGCAGCATGAGGCTAAATTTATCTGCCCCTGAAGGAGGGGTGAGTACTGAAGATATGGTTTTATTGACTTCTAGATGAGCTATAGATCCTGGAACTGCAGTGTACAGCTCTGCTTCATCATGTAACAGGGCAGGAGCTGTACTAAAAAGTTTTCTCTCACTGGAGTTACCCTTTAAGCAGCTGCTGCAGGGGTAGATCCAGCCACATGTGGATTTCCCAAAGATAAGGGTAGCCTTTATATGAAAAGGACCTATCACCAAATGGAAAGCTTGGTCCAATAGCATAGAAAATTATAAAAACCTTTTTTAAATATATTTATTAATCTGTAAAAATAAACATGATCATCTCTATTTTAGTGTTAAAAGCGGTCATCCTTAAGAGGTTAGACATGACAGCTCTGTGAAAACTTCTGCCTCTGTGGTTTGAGTTACCGCTTTGTGGAATAAGGCTTAAAATGTGCAGCATGTACACACTAGTGTTCTGTTATGCTGCTCTTATATCATGAGGTTATCATAGGAAGCAATGTACGATAGACATGGTGTATTACGGTGCACCAGGACAAGGTTAGAAGCAGCAGCAACTGTGACAGCCCAGATATCCCCCCATTGTGGGAAGACTGCTGGTCACTCTGTGTGTATAGTGAAAAACTCAGATTAATCTCTTGTATCCATCTGTTGCTGACCATTTAAATGCTAACTATTTAAAGGCAGCTGCCTTACTCAAACAGATTAACCCTTTAGAACCAGCTATGTCTTCCTCTAACAAATGAACCCTTGACAGTCACCTGTCCTCCTTTAATTGAGCCATATAAGGGTGCTTTCACATTGGCGTTTTTGCCCAGATCCGGACAAAAAACCTCATCTGCCGCAAGTGCTGCCTAACGGCCGTGCTTGCGGCACACTTGCAGCAAGCCCCATGCATTGTCTATGGGGCTTGCGGTAAGTGTGCGGCAGACGCGGCAAGTACGTTTCAGCAGTTGCAGCCACGATAAAAAAACGCACACAGCAGCGTTTTTTGGTCCAGATCCACCAGATCCGGGCAAATATGTCAATGTGAAAGCACCCCAAGACTGATTTTTTCTATTTATTGGACTATATTCCTGACCCATTTCACCATACGTGATTTACTTTTGACAGATTTATAAGAATAAGTTCAATACGGAAAAAGGAGAAGCGGCACTCACCCTTTTAGATGCCAAATCCTTTATTTTGTCTTGCTCATCCTAGCATAGACAAATCAGCGGGGAGAGGGAGTGGGGTCGGTGGATGACGGCTTGCCGTTTCGCAACTCTTGCTGCTTCAACGGGTCCAGCAGCAGCAGCAGCAAGAGCTGCAAAACGGCAAGCCGTCATCCACCGACCCCCACTCCCTCTCCCCGCTGATTGGTCTATGCTAGGATGAGCAAGACAAAATAAAGGATTTGGCACCTAAAAGGGTGAGTGCCGCTTCTCTTTTTTCCTATATTGGACTTAGTATTGTGTGCCTCATTGAAGCGTGCAACGCCGGCTGCCAGGAGGAACTTCCAGGTTGCTTCACACTTGTACCCAGATAACCTGTTGGTGCCTGGTTTTCTACATAACTGGAGATTTATAAGAATAATAGGCACATTTATTATTATTGTGTTCTATGGACCAGCAAATAAACCTAATAGTAACGCAGTCAAATTGACCTGTTCACCCTGAATCCTGCCAGGTCTCACTCAACACAGCACTATTTACCATTCGAATGCTGGACAGAATAAGTTCCTTCTCCTTACACCCAGTTGGAGAATCTCAATAGATTTTGAGCTCACTCTGGAAAAATAAAATGAAAACCTGCATCCCTGTTTGGGTTTTACTCTTCAGAACTTGTATGTAATCTTAAAGGTTACACAATACATGAATAAAATGTTGAAAACATTATACAAAAGGAGATTCTCACCCATTCTTCCTCATGCCAATCCACCTGTAAAGACGATCTACTGTTTCGTCCTGTCCACCTTGCCACTAGGGTATCCTGGTCATTCCTTAGCACAACTTGGTCTACTTCCCCTGATGTCGGAGAGGCTTTGGAGGCTATGTAGTCTGGCCGAGCAGCATTAAGTCCATGTATTGCATTGGCTAACAGTTTGCAGTCACATACAGTAACAAGTTGTCTAGTCTGGGCAAAATTACAATAAAATAATGTCATATATCAACATATTAGTGCCTATGTATTTTTAAATCATCCAATGAACAATGCACATTCTTCAGCCACACTATTCTCTCGGCTTCCGATCATCCTCTGCCCACATATGGGCTCCCCTGTTCAAGTCAGTGGAGTGAACCTGACAATTAGTGCACGATGAATTAAAAGAAGTCTTTCAGGCCAAATTATGTCATAAAGTAAGAAAAATATTAGAATCTGAGACTCCTCAGTGGTTGATACCTTTAATGGCCAACTGAAAAGATGGTGAATATTCGCAAGCTTTCAAGACTCTATCTTTTCAGTTAGCCATTAAAGGTATCAACCACTGAGGACTCTCAGATTCTAATATTTTTTTTATCTACTGTATAACACGGTATAAACATTTTTTACCTGGTCATAAAGTAAGCACATCTTCATGTATTGGAGCATGTTCTGAGAAGACGCTTACCTTAAATTCTAAAATCCATTGACTACTTTTCCATTGACCTCTTAAGTTAAAAAAGGTGCCTGGTAAACTTAAGGCAGTCTGGAAAACCTCTATGTAAATCTCACTGCCAGCTCTATCTGCACTTCATATAAATGTGTTCACTTGAGTTAGCACAGTCCCAACTGCAATTGCGCAGAATGTATCAACACCAGCGCATGCGCACAAGAACCTTTGACTTGGAGTTTTCACTTCCCTATTCAGCGCATACCCTAAAACTGAAGCAATCCAAGCAAGGGGTTTACTTTGCAACAAGGCTGTTCCATCTTGCTCCAGATGGCTCTCGACTGACCATATCTATTATGGTGTTTGTGTATATTACAAAAAACACCATTTTCTTGAGACGAAACCCATGGAGATGTGCTTACTTCAAAATATAATACAGCCTTGATTTCCTCTTTTTAATTTCCACTCGTATGCACATAACAGATGCAATGTATAATGTAGACGTGAATACACCCCTAAGCTTCAAATATGATGAGTAAAATCTGATACAATATTCTGCTGTCAGTTTATTTTCTTAGATTCATTCAGGCCTTCACAGATTCCACTCAAACATTCTGGAATAAATATTGCAGCATGTTGTGATGTATTGTCTAGTAGTGTTACTGCTAAAAGGGCTCATTAAGCATTTACAGTTTAAAGCTTATTGATTAAAGGGAATCTGTCGCCAGGTTTTTGACATCTCATCTGAGAGCAGTATAATGTGGAGACAAACACCCTGATCCCAGCGATGTGTCACTTACTAAGCTGCTTGCTGTCATTTTGATAAAATTAGTGTTTTCTCTGCTGCATACTTAGCATTTTGTAAATATGCCAGACTACCAGACTAAAGGCCCAGTTACACACACAGATAATTGTGCAGAGATTGTTCGCAGATCTCTGGTTGCAGTGAAATCATGGACACATTGTTACATTTGTACACAGCCACAAAATGGAACAATGTGTCCATGATTTCACTGCAGCCAGAGATCTGCGAACAATCTCTGCACAATTATCTGTGTGTGTAACTGGGCCTTTATGATAATCTCCATCTGATTAAACAGTGGTTTTATCAAAATTACACTGAGCAACCCAGTACGTGACACATTGCTGGAATCAGGAACTTGGGTCCTATATTATGCTACTCTCAGATTAGGTTGCAAAAACCTGGCGACAGGTTCCCTTCAAGGAGCTTTTTCATTGGGTGAAAAGGTTTTTAACTTTGTCCAACAATTATTGTTCTCAGCAACGCATCATCCTGTGTAAAAAGGACTTGCGTTGTCGGGAACAATGACAGCTGATGGGGGCAGGATGATATATTACAGGCCGCTCAATGCCCAACGGAAGTGCAGTCTGCCCGTGTAAACAGACAATTAAATGATGGCCGATCATCAAAGAAGTTGCTAATCAGCGGTATTAAATGCCGCACATCGACTAAGGTAAACAGACCCTTAGTGTCTATCATGTTCAGGTTCTCTCATTGTATGGAACATCCACCCAAAAAAGTGCAAATGTGAATAAAGCCCACGTAAAAGAAGCAAGACACTTCAAATATATGTAACAAAAAAAGGTATATTAGGATGAAGATATATGTATTTGTCTGTGAATCTAAAAATGTAATATACATCCAAAAATTAAGTTGCTTTACCTTATCTGCTAAAATAGCAAGCGTCCTCTCAATACCATTTGCTGATCGGTCCTTTGCCGCTCTGGAGAGTCGCTCTGCGTAATAACTGACCTGTGTCTTCAAAGTATTAATATGGGCAATGATCTCCTTGGCGCGAATGATATCTTGTGGAATGTAAACAATGGACTGAGGGCAGGCAGTTGTGCTGGAAATAAATGACAACATGGAGGAAAGTAAAATGACCTTTAATCAAACACTGAAATAAATGTATTTGACCAATTGTGAATCATGTCACAGTGATTGGAAAGTGCCTGATGTGGTGCATATGACAACGATAGTTTATCTTATGTTGTCACGAGATGACAGCAGAGGAACAAGAGCAATGAATACAAATAGAACCACAACTACCTTTCATCATTGGGTGCAAAGCAAGGCTTTTCTGCTGTATCACTATAAAAAATGCATTAAACACAATGACTCTGTTACATGTTCTTTATGCCAGCAACAATAAGAGAAGCAGAGATCAGGCAATTCCTTTGCGCACAGAGCATGCAGTGTTACTTGCAGCGGTCAGTCATATATATATATTATTTTACAGTCTCGATATGGTTAAAAATAATTACAACTATCCTAAATGACCATTTCGCCCTTCTTATATGAGACAATTTACATGTATTTAGTAAATGGTGACAGATCTTTTTTGCATTATGACAGCTAGAACCTCCTCACTGATGTCACAACATGAAAGAGATGTGAGAATTTGGAATTAAGTTTTAAGGGTCTTAATTCTAGCAATGTGTGAGTTACCATAGCTGCATCAATGGAATAACATTTATAAGGTGTATTATGGCTGGAATTCCTCTTTAATTTATTCCTAAAGCCTGAGGACATTTTTGGATGAATCTGAACAGTGTGCATGGTACACACCAGTAAGATTCAGCTCCATTTGCTGGTTCCCACAGTGGCCATGTGACTGCAGCTATGTTATTTGCATAGTTGAGGTTATGTACCAAAATCAATGGATTCCACTGAGAAGTGGCTGTTGCTCCATATTATATGTGACTACAACTATGAAAATCACACACTTGAGGTCATGTGACAACCACTGGAACCGACAAGCAGAGACAAATCCTAGAAGGGTGTACATTGCACATCATTAACATTTACTTGGGGGTGGGCAACTCTGTTAAAGGGAATCTGTCATCAGGTTTTTGCAACCTAATTTGACAGCTGCATGATGTGGGGACAGAGGCTAATTCCAGTTTTACCTTCCACCACTGATTGGCAGCTTTCTGTCTATGCACAGTGCACAGAAAGCTGTCAATCAATGATTTGGGCGGGGTTATACAGCAGTCCACATTTAGACAACTGGTAAATCTTCAGTAGATAAAACAATAATTTTAATCAAAATGGCACCATATAGCACAGTAAGGGATACATCACGGGAATCAGGGTCTCTGTCCTGATATACAATATGCTGCTCTCAGATTGGGTTGCAAAAACCTAATGACCATTTCCCTTTAAATACTACAACATTGCCACAGATTTTCATTAATTGACAAGTAGAAAGGTTACCTTGATGGTTTTAGTAAAAATGTTGCAAAAGAAATACCATAATTTTCTGATAAATTGATTATATATGTTGCAACTATACAGAAGTTAAAAAAAACAAAAATAAATCACTCTTTAGTAATGAAAAAAAAAACACTACGGTATAACATGATACTTGAAGGAGATTTCCCACAAAGTTAATTTTTAAGCAATAGATCTTGGAATAATAATAATTTCCACAAATGGATGTGTTTAAATTTTTTTTCCTGTGCTGAGATAATCTTATATATGTGCCCCTGCTATGCACTGTGTAATTGCTGTGTCTGACCGTACAGGGACATGGTCTGATCATACTACATCTCCTGTGCTGAGATAATCTTCTATATGTGTCCCTGCTCTTTACTGTGTAATTGCTGTGTCTGACTGTACAGGTACATGGTCTGATCATACCACATCTCCTGTGCTGAGATAATCTTATATATGTGACTCTGCTATGTACTGTGTAATGGATGTGTCTGACTGTACAAGGACATGGTCTGATCATACCACATCTACTGAACTGAGAATCTTATATATGTGTCCCTGCTATGTACTGTGTAATGGCCGTGTCTGACAGTGCAGGGACATGGTCTGATCATACCACATCTCCTGGGCAGGGGAGGAAGTAAAAGAGTATACAGACATCACAGCACGAGATCATAAATAATTCTGTCTTTGAGATTATTATTATAGCACCATTTATTCCATGGCGCTTTACATGTGTAAAAGGGGCATACATAATAACAAGTACAATAATCATGAACAATACTAGGCAGAGACAGGTATAGGAGGAGAGAAGTCTCTGACAATGAGGTCTCACAGTCTATAAGGGATGGGCGAGGAATACACTAGGTGAGGAGAGAAGACCATGCCTGCGAGGGCGGGCTCACAATCTACAAGGGATGGGTGAGGATAGAGTAGGTGAGGAGAGAGGACCCTGCACGCGAGGGTTCACGGTCTACAAGGGATGGGTGAAGATACAGTGAGGGCTCACAGTCTACAAGGGATGGGTGAGGATACAGTAAGTGAGGGCTCACAGTCTACAAGGATGGGTGAGGATACAGTAGATGAGGAGAGAGGACCCTGCACGTGAGGGCTAATTCTACAAGGGATGGGTGAGGATACAGTAGGTGAGGAGAGAGGACCCCGCACACGAGGGCTCACAGTCTACAAAGGATGGGTGAGGATACAGTAAGTGAGGGCTCACGGTCTACAAGGGATGGTTGAGGATACAGTAAGTGAGGGCTCACAGTCTACAAGGATGGGTGAGGATACAGTAGATGAGGAGAGAGGACCCTGCACGTGAGGGCTCATAGTCTACAAGGATGGGTGAAGATACAGTAGGTGAGGGCTCACAGTCTACAAGGGATAGGTGCGGATACAGTAGGTGAGAAGAGAGGACCCTGCACACGAGGGCTCACGGTCTACAAAGGATGGGTGAGGATACAGTAATTGAGGGCTCACGGTCTACAAGGGATGGTTGAGGATACAGTAAGTGAGGGCTCACAGTCTACAAGGATGGGTGAGGATACAGTAGATGAGGAGAGAGGACCCTGCACGTGAGGGCTCACAGTCTACAAGGGATAGGTGCGGATACAGTAGTTGAGGGCTCACAGTCTATGGAATGGGAGAAGATACAGTAGATGAAGGCTCACAGTCTACAAGGGATGGGTAAGGATACAGTAGGTGAGGGTAGAGCTGGTCATGCAGTGGTATAATGGGTTAGACACAACTATTACACAGTACATACCAGGGACACATATAAAGATTATCGCAGCACAGGAACTTTATTTTTTTCACAACCAATTGTGAAAAGTATTATTATAAGATCTATTGATTAAAATGAACTTTAAAATTGACTTTGTTTGCGGGAAAACCACTTAAAATTAGAAAACAATATCTAAAAAGGATCTATGACTAAAATGTAATTGGCATGGCATGTACATGCTTAAAAATAAACCCAGCCTTTTCTAAAAGCATCTAAAAAGCACAAAAAATTATGCAGGGGAATATCCGATGTAGGTGTGACTATGACGAGAAGCAGCAATAGCATTTTAGGTTCCCCTGCCGACTAACAGCTAGAAGGATAAAAAATGGTCTTTAAAAACAAAAACACCACAATGCAATAATGGAAACATCCACACAAAACCACAAAGAGACTGTATTACAAAATGCATGGAAATCAACTATGGTGTGATGGATGCTGCAAAGCCAACTCACCAACTTTCCTCATAACTGCTATAAGGAGCCAAGAAACAAAGCGCAAGATTAGATCATAAACATTTTTCTTTAAAAGCTTAACAAAACATCTGCATTTTTGGGTAGGGCTCCATAGGGACATGACACATACAGGTGGATCTCGGCAGAGCCTTAGCTTGACACCTAATATTTACTACCATTTATATATAAATTTAAATTAAAACTATGGGCAGAAAGTAGGTAAACTAATAAGAGATGTAGCAGCAAGACAGTGGCTTCTCTAATGAAATGCACTCGGATGCCGAAATCAGACTTTAAAGCCATCAACAACCAGCTGCTATTACCACAGGCAGTTGTGTCTGGAGTGGATGATTGGGCAAGCTAGGTTCACGCCATGTTCTAGATCAACATTTATCATGTATGAACATATACCGTAAATGTAACATGTCCACAGGATATCCGTAGCCAAACTTGTGCTCAATAATTCCAGCCTATGTTTAGCCATCATGCGCCAGTATGCATTTATCTCAACTGAATATAAATTAGAGTCGCCGGACCTTGGTTCAGGGTCACGTCATTAGTCCATGCCCGCAGGGCAATACGAGCCTTTTACTTTGAATGGCATCCAATAACTCCTCTGACTAGTTGGCCCCGCAACATCTTTACGTTGTAAAGCGCCACATGTATAAATAACATTAAAGTGAGGTACTAATCAGGACCACAGGTATTAGGAGCTTCATCATGCTCTGGTCCAGCAGCCATGGACTACTGACTTGGACATTGGACAAAGGTCCTGCAGAACTTTTTGCTTAACTGTAATTAAAATGAATATTCAATGATTCTTATCATAAAACAATATATGCCCAAAAGAATATTTGCAGGTGTTTGGAGCACACAGGTATACAGTGAGGACTAAGCTCTTTTCATCCCATCAAAATAGGGGCCATTCTTCATAGTGACTGTTTGCTCTAGCTAATAGAAGAGGATTCAGAGCTGGAAACGTAACAGTGCACGTGGACAGGGTTGTAAATCATAGACAGACTTTTCAAAGGTTTTGGGAGCAATATTAAGCAAACAATTAATATATTAAGTTACTTCTGATTGTCAAAGTTGTTCTCGCATATCTTGCAACCGTGTCAAAAACAATGATTTGAAGAGTCCCTATGATTCCATTCAGCTGGCTAATCTGGCAATGGGCATGGAAAGAAGCTGCTGTCTGATAAAGATCTTATTAATAGTAAGGGGTTGGCCACATTTAATAATTTTTTAGAAGTAAAGGACATGGACCTGTAATCTAGTTACTAATATAATGTTATCACTGGATCTACATCGACGGCCTCTTTGTGCAGTCCCCTTGTTTTCTACAGTCTAATTTACTGAATGTACAGACTCCAGTCTAGAATAATACTGCTGCAGCAGGGTCACGTAACCAGATCAGTCCGTGTCCTCCACTGATAATACTGTGCATAGCTGAATGGGTTTGGTCATGTTCTGGATGGTGAATGGAGAATTAGATAACATATGCGATCAAAACTCCATTTAAATTTTCTCACCTTTGAAACTAGAAAAACACTTACTATTGCCCTTAGGCTACTTTCACACATAGCATCATTTTTTGCGTCTTTTTACGCACACTTATCCCCCAAAAGCGCATCTGCGTTTCCCGGCAAAGTGAATGGACTTTTAGTTTTGCTGTACAGACGCTGCACTTTTTTCAGCTGCGTCTTTATGGGAGAAAGAGCACGTAAATAGAATGAACATGTTCTTTGCGCTTAATAGCATGAGCTTTCTCCCATAGGCCCCATTAGAAGGAGCTGGAATACGCATTGTCGTTTAGACAATGCCTATCCCAGTGCCTATAATCGTAAGCACAGGGGGAAGTGATGTCAAATAGGGGTAGGAAGAATCCTGTGTTCCTCCCCCCGTGTGACATGTAGGGGTTGTAGTTCCACTTTTGCAATGTATCTACATACACTGCGAACGCAAAATAAAAGTGAACAAAAGGAATTAAAAATAAAAAAATTAAATACTTACCTCTCCCCCGGCTGTCCTGGGACCCAAAGGAGAAGATGCCCGATCGCTGCAAGGACTTTAATCATCTGATTTGCCGGTACCGGTCAGCTGATGTGTCATGTGACATCATCAGCTGATTGTGACATGACAGCATCAGCTGATCGGTTTTGGCGGGAGGTTTAAACTGCTCAGCTGACGCTGTCAGGTGACACTTCAGCTGGTCGGTTTGCTGCCGGTCAGCTGATTCAGGTCCTGCAGCGATCGGACGTGGACACCTCGCATCCTGGAACAGTCAGCGGAGAAGTATTTTATTCTATTATTTTTATTACCATTGTTTTCTTTTATTTCGCTTTAGCAGTGTATGTACATACACTCGTAAAGCAAAAGTACATACATGTCACACGGGAACAGGATTATTCCTGCCCCGTGTGACATCACTTCCTTCTGCGCTTTTGGGGAGAAAATGCGGCCGTAAAAAAATGCAGTGTGTGAATGCATTGTGTTTTTTTACCGGCGCTAAATAGCATGGTCGCAAAATGTGCCAAACAACGCACGCGCAAAAAAGCACGGGAAATACACTAAGTGTGCCTTATTCATTCTTGTCTGGACTATTGCAACTCTTTACTGATTGGTCTCTCTCTAACTAAACCAAACATTCACCTCTCCATTCTGTCCTGAATGCAGTAGGCAGGTCATATTTTTGTCCAACCACTTCACCAATGTGTTACCTTGTGCCAGTCACTACATTGGTTACCCATTCGCACAAATACAAGATACAATACAAACTTGTGTCTCTCTCCCACAAAGCTCTTCACAATTCTGCACCACCCTATATTTTATCCTTCACTTCTGTTTATCACTATACCCACAGTCTCTGTTCTGTAACTGATTTCAGACTCACATTCTCCATAATCTGAACCTCACACCTCCATCTTCAACACTTCTCTTGTGCTGCGCTAATGCTCTGGAGTGCACTAACCCCAACGATCTAACTAATAGCCAGCCTAATCTAAGCTAATGTCTTCAAGCATGCTATAAAAATACATCTCAACTCTGTAACCTAAAGGCCCTGTCACACTGAACGACCGCTCCAGCGATCCCGACAGCGATAATGACCTGCTGGGATCGCTGGAGCGTCGTTACCTGGTCACTGGGGAGCTGTCAAACAGGCAGATCTCCCCAGCGATCAGGGACATGGGAGCCAACTCCCATATCGCTGAAGGCGAAGTCCGCGTCCTCCCTGCTTAGCGCTGCCTGTAAGCAGGGAGGACGATGGTAACTATGATAAACACTGGGTATCCAGGCAGCGCACGCTGCCTGGATACCTGCTGTTTATCATAGTTACCAGCGTTCTCTTGGCATGGGCTGGCACTGCGAGTTCCTCCTGGCACTGGCATCTCTTCCTGGCACTGGCTGGCACTGTGAGCTCCTCTTGGCATAGGCTGGCACTGTGAGCTCCTCCTGGCACAGGCTGGCACTGCGAGCTCCTTCTGGCACAGGCTGGCACTGTGAGCTCCTCCTGGCACAGGCTGGCACTGTGAGCTCCTCCTGGCACAGGCTGGCACTGTGAGCTCCTCTTGGTAAAGGCTGCACAGCGTCCTCCCTGCTTACAGGCAGCGCTAAGCAGGGAGGACGCTGGAAACTATGATAAACACTGGGTATCCAGGCAGCGCACGCTGCCTAGATACCCGGTGTTTACCATGGTTACCAGCCAGTGAGGTCACTGATCGCGGTCACACGCAGCGATGCGTGCTGACCAGCGAGAAACAAACGATCAAAAAATGAGCCAGAGCACTTTGCAGCACTCAGTGACCTCACAGCAGGGGCCTGAAAGCTGCTAAGTGTCACACATAACGAGATCGCTGGAGAGATCGTTGTAACGTCATAGTTACAACAATCTCTCTAACGATATAGTTATGTGTGACTGGGGCTTACTCTCCACTGTTCTTCCACTGTGAAATGTTAGTCATAATGTGCTCCCTCCTATTTATCTGACTCCATATCCTCCATGCACATGACAACTGCACTTGACAGATACTGGCTGATGACCGGATCATGCAGCTTTAATTTAAAAAGAAGATCTAGGACGCCAGTTCGTGAAGCTTGTGAAGGTGCCAGCTACGGAACAATCATCGATCAGATATACAGATGGTCATTGTGGGACAAACTTTTCCGGTCCTTATATGGATGCTTTTGCAATTTTTCTGCCCATTGTCAGACTAAATTGTAGAACTGAATTAAAGGTAATTACTTTAAGCTTGTCATTAGAAAAGATGCCGGGCATCTAGTCAGCAGGCAGTACACAGCTGATTATGATTAACAAAATAGGCAATAAATATATCACTGATGTAATTAAACTGATGCCTACTTTTTCTTTGCGTCTTCAAACTTGTGTAACATCTTCCGTAATCCACCAGATTTAAAACCTTGGCAATGTGCAGCTGGTGCTCCTATAGTGACTATATCATAGTTCTGATCTGAAGTTAGAAGTTTATGAGTTTTAGTATTCTTTTTAAATGCAGGTTATCTTATTTTTTCTAAATAAAAACACAAACACTGGTCAAAAAGGGTATTTGATGCTCATCTTGACTTAAAAAAAACAGAAATGTAGAAATTTTAGCAAATTTATTAAAAAAAGAAAAACTGCAATATCACCTGGTCATAAGTATTTAGACCAGAGGTCCCCAACTCCAGGCCTCGAGGGCCGCCAACAGTGCAGGATTTCAGGATTTCCTTAGTATTGCACAGGTGCTAATGTGATCATCTGCACAGGTAATGATTCCAAGCCCTGTGCAATACTAATGAGATCCTGAAAACCTGCACTGCTGGCGGCCCTCGAGGCCTGGATTTGGGGACCTCTGATTTAGACCCTTTGCTCAGTGTTGAGTAGAAGCACCTTGTGAGCTTGTACAGCCATGAGTCTCCTTGGGAATGATGCAACAAGTTTTTCACTGGATTCGGTGATTCTCTGCCATTCTTCCTTACAGAGTCTCTCTAGTTTTGTCAGATTGGATGGGAAACATTGGTGGACAGCCATTTTCAGGTCTCTCCAGAGATGCTCAATTGGGTTTATGTCAGGGCTCTGGTTGGGCCAGTCAAGAATGGTCACAGAGTTGTTCTGAAGCCACTTCTTTGTTATTTTAGCTGTGTGCTTCGGGTCATTGTCTTGTTGGAAGGTGAACCTTCGGCTAAGGCTGCTTTCACACAGCGTTTTTCTGGGATCCGTGGCTGTCCTTTGTAAACAGACTGTGACATCACGCCAGGTCCTGTGGATCAGAAGATGATAGCTGGAAGCGCCGCGGGAGTCGTGAATAGGTGAGAATAAAGATTTTATTTATTCATAAAGGTCTGGTAAGGGGAACAAAGACGGGAGAAAGAGGGGACAGAGGGGGCGAAAGAGGGGACAAAGGATGGGACAAAAGAGGGGACAGAGGGGGCGAAAGAGGGGACAAAGAGAGGACAAAAGAGGGGATAGAGGGGACAAAAGAGAGGAGGGGAGAAAGGTGACAAGAGGGAGAGAGAAGTGAAGTGACAGGAGCGAGAGAGGAGGGGGACGAGGTGACAGGAGGAGCAGGGAGAGGAGGAGAGAGGATCCAAACTGATGCTGCAAAATATCGGAATCGGATGCCTATTTGGCATCCAATTCCAGGCATCAGTTTGGATCCGTTGCTGTCAAAGGGGTGCTGCAAAAAGTTGGATCCCCTCGGACAGCACAAAAACGCTGTGTGAAAACAGCCCAAGTCTGAGGTCCAGAGCACCCTGGAAGAGGTTTTCATCCAGGATATCTCTGTACTTGGCTGCATTCATGTTTCCTTCAACTGCAATCAGTCATCATGTCCCTGCTGCTGAAAAAAAACCCATATCATAACGCTGCCTCCACCATGTTTCACTGTTGGGATCGTATTGGGCAGGAGGTTATGAGCAGTGCCTGGTTTTCTCCACACATACAGCTTAGAATTAGCATCAAAAAGTTCTACCTTCGTCTCATCAGACCAGAGAATCTTATTTCTCAGAGTCTGGGAGTCCTTCATGTGTTTTTTTGCAAACTCTATGCAGGCTTTCATGTGTCTTGCACTGGGGTGAGGCTTCAGTCAGGCCACTCTGCCATAAAGGCCCGACTGGTGGAGGGCTGCAGTGATAGTTGACTTTGTAGAACTTTCTCCCATCTCCCTACTGCATCTCTGGAGCTCAGCCACAATGATCTTGAGGTTCTTCTTTAACTCTCTCACCAAGGCTCTTCTCCCACGATTGCTCAGTTTGGCTGGAAGGCCAGGTCTAGGAAGACTTCTGTTGGTCCTAAACCTCTTCCATTTAAGGATCATGGAGACCACTGTGCTCTTAGGAGCCTTGAGTACTGCAGAAATTCTTTAGTAACCTTGGCCTGATCTGTGCCTTGCCACAATTCTGTCTCTGAGCTCCTTGGGCAGTTCCTTTGACCTCATGATTCTCATTGCTCTCATATGCACTGTGAGGTCTTATATAGACAAGTGTGTGCCTTTCCAAATCAAGTACTATCAGTTTGATTAAACACAGCTGGACTCCAATGAAACAGTAAAATCATCTCAAGGAGGATCACAAGGAAATGGACAGCATGTGACTTAAATATGAGTGTCTGAGCAAAGGGTCTAAAAACTTATGACCATGTGATATTTCAGTTTTTCTTGTTTTAATAAATTTGCACAAATATCTACATTTCTGTTTTTTTCAGTCAAGATGGTGTGCAGAGTGTACATTAATAAGAAAAAAGGAACTTTTTTGAATTTACCAAATGGCTGCAATGCAACAAATGAAAAATTTAAAGGGTCTGAAAACATTCTGCACCCACTGTAATAACAAAGAAACAAACCTTCAATGATATTTCCTAACCTAAAAGTTGCTGGCTACGTCCCTCACAGTAAACCACACCCACTTTTTTGGCTCTCCATTTATATAAAACTTTCTAATAAAAGCAGGCATTAACGCTAAGCTCCACATATTTAAGGAGTTCAAACCTTCTTGCACTTTATGCAATTGAGTCTACAGTGAGGGTAAACAGAGGAAAACTTGTTACTATGGATGTGGTTCATGACAATTAGGCAGTAAACAGGTTAGTAGTGCACATTGCTCAACTCATGAGGGAAATGTATATTTTAACCAGTCACTCCCTACCTAAGGCTGCGTTATAAATCAGATTTTTCCAAAAATAGCAGTTATATTATATATGAAAGCAATACCTGATGTAGATTCATCCTGGACTCTCATTCTTTGAATGTGTAAATTAGTAGGAACAAACTCTAGTTTCTTGTCTGCTTTTAAGCTACTTGCTTTAAAAGACACACCTAGAAAACAAAATAATTTCATGGGAAAGTGCTAAAAATTTGATAGAAACAATTAAACTAATCAGAAGAGTGAATGAAAAAATATCCTTGTTTTTACCTAACAGTTATCAGAACTGTTCCTCCACATAAACCCTCTGTCTACACACACACACATGGCCATCTCAGGTCCTCTCCTGCTCCCACCTTCTAACACTCTCTCTGCTTCTCCTAATTGTTGGTGATGTCTCTCTAAATCCTGGCTCTCCTCACCATATCCCCAGTCATTTCTAACACACAAATTTTCACAACCCTACCAACATACCAGCAGTATTATAACTGCTATTCCCCAGCCTCACCGCTCTACCAATCCCTCACTGGCTTCCTATTGCCTAAAGACTCTAGTTCAAAACCCTAACCATGACATACAAAGCCATCCACAACCTGTCTCCCCTGTACATCTGTAACCTAGTCTGTGACTAGGTACTTTCCTGAACGCAACCTCCGATCCTCTCAAGATCTCTTTCTTTCCTCTCCTCTTACCTCCTCTTCCCACAACAGCATAAAAGATTTCTCCTGTGCATCCCCCATAATTTGGAACTCTGTGCCTCAACACATCAGACTCTCACCTACTTAGGAAACCTTCAAAAACAACCTGAAGACCCACCTCTCCTGACAAGCCTACAACCTGCAGTGAGCCTCAGTCCACTAAATCGCCCCCACAATCAGCTCTGCCTGCTCCTATTGTATCCTCACCCATCCCTTGTAGACTGTGAGCCCTCACAGGCGGGGTTCTCCTTCCATCTGTACTTGTGTGTGTCTTGTACTGTTCATGATTATGGTACATGTCTGTATACCCCTTTCTACATATAATAGTATAGCGCTATGGAACATATGGCACTATAATAATAATAATATTATTATAAGGTATAGAGGTAGACTTAGGTTTTTGGTAAGACATGGCATGGGCGAGTGGCAACAGTCAAAGATCAAAATACAGTTATACTTAGTGACCTTTGTTATGTTCATCTTCAAAGCAATTCCAGATTTAAAGGGAATCTATCACAAGGTTTTGGCTGCCCCATCTGAGAACAGCATGATGTAGGGGGCAGAGACCCCAATTACAGCAAAGTGTTACATACTGAGCTGCTTGCTGTAGATTTGTATAGAATTTCTGTTATATTTGTTGCAGTTCTCTGAATGCTAAGAACTGGTAGAGCGAATGTTCTCTGTGTACACTGTGCAGAGACAGAAAATTGCTAATTAGTGGTGGAGCGTGGTGTTATATAGAGCTCATGAATATGAAGGACTACCTAGCAGCAGGTTTACTAGTCTTCTAATGATAATTTGCAGCTGATAAAACAGTGATTTTCTTAAAAATACAGCAAGGAGCCCAGTAAGTGACATCTCTTGAACCAGAGTCTCTTTCTCAAGAGTATAGAATGTTTATACCGTGTTAGCCAGTAGATAGAAAAATATTGGAATCTGGCGTCCTCAGTGGTTGGTACCTTTTAATGGCTAACTGAAAGGATGGTAAACATAGCAAGCTTTCGGGACACTGTGGCCCCTTCATCAGGCTGATAATTACACAAATTCTGAAGACACATACATATATACATAAGCAGGTTAGGTGATGTAGTAAATACGACAGGTGACGAAAAGAGAGTGTCTCAAGAGTATACGGCTCTTAGATTAGGTGTCAAAAACCTGGTGATGGGTTCTTTTAAGCAAGTTAAGGGGGTTCTCAGAAAAACGTAATACAATAATGAATAAAATAAATAATACACTTTTAAATATTAAACATTTTTCTACAAAGTACAATACAAAATAATATTGTGGTACCGTGTTAGCTAGAGAAATCGATGTAAATACTTAAGTCCCAAACAAGCCAATAAAGGTATCACTTCTATAATACTTCTCTAAACTTTTTTGGGGACTTAAGTATGTACAAACATTTTTCTAAATACCTTTATTAAACAAAAAGGTATGCTTTATCAACTTCACCTTGTCAGAATTTTAAGGATGGCAATTGCCATAAATCTGTGCAGTCCCTACAGGATCGTTATCGTTGTCGGGATCGCTGGTGCGTCGTTGTGTGTGACGGGAGCTTTAGAGTTCAGAAGACAATCAATAGGACAGTCTACGTGAAGAATGAGACTGACGCACTAAAGTTGTCAGGCTGACTGAGATAGATATTCATTCTTAATCAGCTAAAGAAAGGTATTAATCCTCTCCTTTAATCCACTCTGTTAAGTGTCCTATCAGATATATATTGTGAGTTCGTGATGCCTGACAAGATGTTGCTCCATCTTGAGCAGATTTTCTTTATGTATTTTGTACTACTGCAAGTTTAATCTAGGACGAGTTGTGATTGCTGGAAGCCATCTTTAAAATTCCAACAGAGTGCACTAGATAAAGCATACCTTTTTTCTAAATAAAAGGTAATTAGAAAAATGTGTAATTTTTAAATAAGTATTATTTGTTTTCTATATTGTATAACATTTCTCGGAGGACCCCTTTTAAAAGGATGTCTCATCTAAGTGTAATCGTCAGTTTAGTTTTTTCTTCATAAACCAATAGTAAACATAGAAATAAGAAATTTTTTGATACACCTTATCAAAACAATCTGCTTCTTTCTCCGCTAGGACTGATCATTTTCAAAATTGTGTAAAATCTGTATTCAGTGAAGACAGATTTCTACATTACTGAGAAAATCCTATCAATAGCAGCTGTCATCTCCTATGTAGACTGGAGGGGGTGGAGCTCTGCATTTAGCTCCTCCCACCTCTATCCACACAGATTCTAATCAGTAGTAGCTGCCATCTTAACAAAATGTTTACCCATGAATTGAAAATTTTGAGGATAAATCAGTTCTGGCAGAAAAAAAGGAGATTTCTCTGATAAATTGTTTTTTTTCTACACATGCTATTGATTAATGAAATAAAAACAGTTACACTTTAAATATGGGAGGCAGTGCAGTAATTGGCTAATCAGCTTGTGGTATAACTCCTAAAATCTCCAGTAAAGTGAACATAATGTAGGTGGCATTTTTGCCATCTGATCATATCCTGTTCAATGGCCGCAGTAGTAGTGAATAATCAGAAACCTACCGAGCGTCCACAAGGGGTGGCAAGCGCTGCTTGTTAGAGGCTCGGATTCATCATATAACAGCATATATACACGATTATACAGCTTTCTAATATACTTTGTGCTTTAGTCCATTATCATTTTGAAAATCTCAGTTTTCTTTCGGTGAATGAAGGTATACCGATTTGCATCTATATTCTAAATAGCCATACAAATGTAATACTTTCATCTACAATACCCGTACAGAAGGTAAGCAATACTCAGTGAGCCAACCACATCTAGAGTATAACTGGCATAAGGACTATTGGGCAATATATAGATATAACTTGAAAACATTTGGTAGTATTTAGCCTGGACTGATAACAATAGTGGAAATGCCCTAGATTATACAGGTTTTCATACATTGAAGAAGAATGTTTCCATTCACTGACAATCAAAACAGAGAACTTGCCAAGACCCCAACTGACATTTCTTCAACTGACCTTTGTACTGATGAAGATTAGTCAGATTATCCTGGTATGTCAGAATAATCGTCTGATACTGAGTTACTATCTGTCGACGGAGGTTCTCCCAGCATGGAGACAGTTCCCCCAGTTCCTCAAGTTCACACACTCTGTGCAAGACAAGATTGGGAAAATCTCATTATAAGGGAGACAACACCTGAATGTCCAAACTCAACAATATACATTAATCGTTAAAAGAACTGTCGTGATATGGAGATTTCAGCATTGGTACGCTTCAGTATCGTATTGTTTTTAACACAGAAGTAAGCTTCCTTCTCTCAGTACAAGTTAAAGGGGTCTTGATGACTATTTCAGTTCAATTGCTCTGTCAGCACTCCGTCTCTGAATAAGCCACGAAAGAAGGGGGCTGGGATAGCTACATCAATAATACAGTCATGCCACTCATACAAGGAGGGAAAGGAAGCACTTTTCAGTGTTAAAACCAATATCGAGGATGGACTTAAAGGACCAAAACTGAAAAAATCTAACATTAGAAAAATTGAAATATAATCTCAATGTAGATGTTTCTGTGACCGAAAATTTTCGTGTTTCGTGATTTCGTGTAAGCAATGAACCTAACTGAATATGGGGATGTATGGAGAGAATTTCATAGATCAAGAGGCTGGCCATGTGTTTAGAATACCTAAGATTACAGACAATCCACATTAACCACAGTCAGTTATGGAAAATGTGGCAATCTAACAACACTTGTGTTTTTGATCTCCAGTATGCCCAGCTGCTTTCCCATGTGTAGGACACCTATACAGTGGATTAATATTTAGTGGTTTTCTCATTCTATGTATTCCCCTTTGCGGCTGGACAGGCTCTAACCTTAATTGGTCTCCTTCCCCTACTGGCAGCCAATCATTTTTTTTAAATCAAGTGTTTTTAATTGAAAATTCAAATATATAATATGTGATATATCACTTTACATACACTATACCCTTTTATCCCCTCCTCCCCCCACCCACCCCCCTTCCGTCACATATAAAACTGTTATAACAAGTCGCATAGCATTTCCCAGCATAGCTCTTTATGTATATATTCACTTCTCAATATCTCCACTGCAACAGAGTTTGCTCACAGAGGCTCATGCTGTTACCTTCCTTTTCTGCAACATTTCCGCAGATGTCAGTCCCGGATAGTCCATCCAGCCTCCCCACACATTTTCAAATTTCAAAATCCTTTCCAAGAGGATGGTGAAATTAACTATTAATAAACTCTTTGACTGGTGTTTTTTCCTCTAACCAATGTGGTGCTATTAATTCATCAGTGGTAATATCCTCCCATACACCCCAGAACACAGGTTAATGGATCTCTCGGTATGGTCACCTCACTCACCCCTTGTATCAGGTCAAGGATTGTCTCCCAGAAGGCCCGCAGACAAGGACAGGACCAAATCATGTGTAAAATGTCAGCTTCCTCATCAGAGCATCTTGGACATTTAGAGTTTCCTCTAAGTCCTGTTTTCAACATCCACACAGGGGTCCTATACACTCTGGGCACTGTAAGAAGTTGAAACATTCTTCTAGCCACATTCATTGGACACCCTAGGGATATACTGCAGGATGGACTCCCATTGTAAGTCAGAAATGGGCCCCAGGTCTGCCACCCATCTTTCTTTAGGCAGGTGTCTTTGTAAAAATGTTTTTATCAAAACCCTGTATATTAAGGAGATGAACCCCTTGTGCTCCGCTGTGACCCAATTATGTTTAGAATACTATAAGACTGCAGAAACACCCGCGATATCCTCCATTGTCCAAAACCCCTAAAGGTACACGCTTCAATGTCGTTAAGAGCTCGCCAATGATCTTGTGGGCGCGCGGTCGTTAGGACATCTTTTTGAGATCGTTGGTGAGATATCACACGTCTAGATATCGTGAACGACACACCAACGATGTAGCGAGCAGCTATCGTTTGCACAACCCAGCAAACGATACTTGTTCAATGTTGTGATTAGGCAAAGTTATCGCAGTGTCACACGCAACGATGCAGCAGGTTGGCTGAATGAAGATCGTTTGATTTGAGAACATGTACTCAAATCTGCGATCAGCGATTTATCGTCGTCGTGTCTCAGTATCACACGCAACGACATACTAATGATGTGGCTTGAACAACTCCAAACCCACGACGTTTCAGCGATTTCGTTCACGATATAGTACCGTGTAACGGTACCTTAAGGTGCATTAGCTCCACCATCCTAGGATCATACCAGATTGTCATATATCGCGTGTACTCTACTATACCTTGGCAGCCAATAATTTAGTGACTGTTTTGTATGTTTGTGCATATAGTAACATATACCTCACCTTGCTGCATCCTCTTCAAGCAGGAGTTTAACAAATTGTCTAGGTATGTTCAAGGAGAGGACGCTCTCAGCCATTTGCTCCAATATGCGTAAGTGATTTCCGTCTGTTGTTGGAAAACGGTACATGCGACAGATTGCACCACCAAACACTGGAATATAGAAGAAAGAAGAACATGACGTAATAAAACTGCTCATCAGTCAGGAAATGCAAAGTAAAGGGAAAACTTCATTCAGAGGTTTACACAACTGACAACTAGAAATGGAAGGTTAGAAAATTATATTAGATATACAGGTATACTGTAAGGGATTGGGCTAAAACAAAAATAGCTACTGTGTGTGTTTTTTGTATTCTAATTAAATAAAGGTAAAAATATGTAATATACATTACGTGGACTACAACTTAACAAAGAAAGTAATACACCCCTGATTGTTCCTAAAGAAAATTTGATATAAGCACCCAATCTTAAAAAAAGAGAATTTTGTTTACGTACCGTAAATTCTTTTTTCTTTAGTCATCAATGGGAGACCCAGACAATGGGGTTTAGGGCTCTGCCCTCCGGAGGTCACACTAGGTACTACAAGTTTGTAGACACCGCCTCCTCCGCTTATAAACCCCCACCGTAGGAGACATCCTCAGTTTAGTCCATAAGCTGCGAGGAGAAATTAAACCACACCCGAAACATCGGGAAGAATGCCGTGCACAGACGGTTCAACAACCCGGTAAACACTGTCTCAACAGAGAACAGAACAAGTGCAAAATATGCAACGGAACAACTGGGTGGGTGCTGGGTCTCCCATTGATGACTAAAGAAAAAAGAATTTACGGTACGTAAACAAAATTCTCTTTTTTCTGGTCGTCATAATGGGAGACCCAGACAATGGGGATGTCCTAAAGCAATACCCCAGGGCGGGAAGAGTTCCTCAACAAGACGGATAACACATGGTTCCCTCTAAAGGTGGGCAACCGCCGCCTGGAGAACCCGCCTGCCCAAACTCGCATCCGCAGAGGCATGGGCATGCACCATATAGTGCTTAGAGAAAGTGTGCAGGCTGGACCAAGTGGCCGCCTGACACACCTGTAGAGCAGAAGCTCGATGTCGCAAGGCCCAGGAGGCACCTACAGCTCTCGTAGAGTGTGCCTTCAAACCCACCGGGAGAGGCAAACCAGAAGACCGGTACGCCTCCTGAATGGGAGCCTTGATCCATCTGGCCAAGGTCGACTTTGAAGCCGCGGCCCCCTTACAGCGACCCATCGTGAGGACAAATAAGGAATCCGAACTCCTAAAGGAGGCGGTCCTGGACACATAAATGCGTACAGCTCTCACGAGATCCAGAGTATGGAGGTCGCGCTCAACCTGATGAACGGGAGCGGGGCAAAATGATGGGAGAACAATCTCCTGGTTTAAGTGAAACGTTGAAACCACCTTCGGCAGAAATTCAGGCCGTGGGCGCAACACCACCTTGTCTTGGTGAACCACCAGAAAGGGAGACTTACACGAAAGTGCAGCCAATTCTGAGACCCGTCTCAGAGACGTAATCGCCACCAGAAAGACCACCTTCTGGGACAGACGAGAGAGAGATACGTCTCTCAGTGGCTCAAACGGCGGTTTCTGCAGTGTCGCCAGGACCATGTTTAGGTCCCAAGGGTCCAGAGGTCGTCTATAGGGCGGGACCACCCGAGACACCCCCTGCAGAAATTGACGTACCTTCGGGAGGAGCGCCAAGCGCCTGTCAAACAACACTGAAAGTGCTGATACTTGACCTTTCAGAGAGCCAAGGGATAATCCCAACTCCAACCCCGACTGTAGGAAAGCCAACAATGTCGGGATGGACAATGGCCACGGTGAGCGGCCACCAGAGGCACACCAGGCAAAAAAGATTTTCCACGTTCTGTGGTATATCTTCCTGGAAACAGGTTTCCTTGCCCGATTCATAGTGGCAACCACTGTAGGAGAGAAACCTCTGGATGTCAGCAGCCAGGCCTCAAGAGCCATGCAGTCAATCTGAGGGCCCTGGAATTGAGGTGGAAGAATGGGCCTTGCGCGAGTAGATCTGCGCGTTCTGGAAGAGCCCACCTGTGTCCGCCTGACAGTTGCCACAGGTCCGGGTACCAAGACCTCCTGGGCCAATCTGGAGCCACTAGAGTGGCCACTCTGCATTCTGTCCTGATCTTCCACAGGACCCTGGGAATCAGAGCCAGAGGCGGAAACACATATGGCAGCTGAAAGCTGGACCAGCTCAGGATCAGGGCGTCCGCCCCCAGAGACTGGGGATCCCAAGATCTCGCCATGTATTGGGGCACCTGATGATTCAGCCGTGAGGCCATCAGATCCACGTCCGGAGTGCCCCACCTGTCGCAGATGTCCCTGAAGACGTCTGGATGTATGGACCACTCTCCGGCGTCCATCCCCTGTCGGCTCAGATAGTCGGCCTCCCAGTTCTCGACCCCTGGGATGTGAACTGCGGAGATCAGGCAGCCGTTTTCCTCCACCCAGAGTAGAATGCGGTGGACTTCGGCGAGGGCCTGAGCACTTCTGGTCCCTCCCTGATGATTTATGTAGGCGACGGCCGTCGCATTGTCGGACTGTACCCGAATGGGCTGTCCTGACAGAAATTTCTGAAACGCCAGTAGCGCCAGAAAGACCGCCTTGATCTCCAGCACGTTGATCTGCAACGCCGACTCCGACTGAGTCCAGAGGCCTTGAGCCCTGTGGTGCAAGAACACCGCCCCCCAGCCCTTCAGACTGGCGTCAGTGGTCACCACTAACCATGACGGTTTTAGGAAGGACCGGCCCCGTGACAGGTGATGTGGCTGGAGCCACCACTGTAGAGAGTCCCTGGTTGGTTGTGACAGTGTCACCAGCCGATTCAGAGAGATCGTCCTCTTGTCCCATCTGCGAAGAATCTCCAGCTGGAGAGGACGGAGGCGAAACTGTGCGAACGGCACCGCCTCTATCGCCGCTACCATGCGACCCACCAGTCTCATCAATACCCGTAGGGATGACTGTGGAGACAGGAGGACATTCTGCACTCCTGATTGGATCGCAAGCTGCTTGGCTTGAGGTAGGGACACCAGGGCCGAGTCCGTGTGGAAGTCCATGCCCAGATATGTCAATGACTGGGTCGGAACCAGGGTCGACTTTTGAATGTTGATAAGCCACCCGAACCGTTCCAGGGACTTCATGGTCACCTCCAGGCTCACCCGACAAAGGTCTTCCGATGGCGCCCTGACCAATAGGTCGTCCAAATAGGGTATGACGGCGTGTCCCTGCGCATGCAGGAGAGCCATCATGGAGGCCATCACCTTCGTGAACACCCGTGGTGCTGAGGCTAGCCCGAAAGGCAGTGCCACAAATTGGAAGTGCTCTTCCCCCACTGCGAATCTCAACCAGCGCTGATGAGCTGGTGCAATGGGGACGTGAAGGTAAGCGTCCCTGATATCGATGGACGCTAGGAAGTCTCCCTGTGACACAGCCGCGATCACTGAGCGCAGGGATTCCATGCGGAACTTCCGAACCAACACGTGACGGTTGAACAACTTGAGGTCCAAAACCGGGCGAAAAGAGCCGTCCTTCTTTGGGACAATAAAGAGGTTGGAGTAAAAACCCCTGAACCTCTCTTCCGTGGGCACAGGGACCACCACTCCGTCTCTGCGGAGTCCCTCCAACACCAGGTGAAAAGCCTGAGCCTTTTCTGGAGATGGAACCGACCGATGGAATCGGGGTATTGGTTGTGACGTCAGCTCTATCCTGTAACCTCTTGAGACTACGTCTCGAACCCACTGATCTTGAATGTGAAGAAGCCACTTGTCCTGAAAGCGAGACAGGCGGCCCCCCACCTGTGGGGAGGCAGGATGAGAGAGCGAGTCATGTCGAGGCGGGCTTGGGGGTGGCAGCCGCTGCCCCCGCCGGCTTCTTCTGACGACCCTTGGAACGCCACTGAGTAGCAGGCTTGCCCCCTCGGTCTGAGCGAGTGGACGCCGTTGATGACTGTGAACCGGAGCGAAAGGACCACTGCTTAGGGTTCCTTTTCACGGTGTACCGTGGCTTAGGCTTATTCTGCGGGATCTTAGACTCTGCAGAATCCTTTATCAATTTGTCCAGTTCGGTGCCAAAAAGCCTGTCACCAGCGAACGGAAGATTTTGTAAAATCTTCTTAGATGTGGCATCTGAGTCCCAAAGACGCAGCCACAACAGCCTGCGGATCGCAATTGCATTGGCCGAGGCCACAGCAGAGCGAGTGGCAGTTTCCAAAGATGCCGTCCTGGCATAGTCCGCATAGGCTCTTGCTCTCTCAGTGAGAGCCAGGACCTCTGGACTGGACCTAGCTAGATCAGTGATACCATCCAAACAGATAGTAATCGCTTGTAGGGTCCAGACCGCGGCAAAATTAGGGGCAAACGAAGACCCCACAGCCTCATAGGAAGACTTGGCGAGTTGCTCGACCTGTCTATCAGTAGCATCCTTCAATGAGGAGCTATCAGAGGCAGAAAACAAGGAGCGCGCAGCAATCCTAGTCATGGAAGCATCCACCTTGGGAGACTGCGACCATTCCTGGAGCGCCTCCTGGGGAAAGGGAAAGCGATTGTCCTTAGTTTTACGGACATAACGCCGCCCAGGATGTAACCTGGGAGCTTTAATCACCCTTCCGAAATTAGTGTGGTCCATGAAGGAGCCACTTGGTCTAGCCTCTGGCCGCAGCCATTGATAGATCTCCTTGGGGTGTACAGTCACCTCCTCAGGAGGAGTGACAAGACGCAATGTCTCATTGATGGAGGACACCAGATCCTCCACCCCATCTGGAGGTTCAGACATAGACCCAAGAGTAGAACCCCCATCATCTTCCTCACCATCAGAGGAACGCTCCTCCTCAGAGAGAGTCTGGAGCTCAGGAGAAGCCTCACGGGCTCGCTTAGGGGTCTTACAGCAGAAGTAAGAGACACCCGGGGGTAACTAGGAGGAGTAGCTGGGTTTTCCAGTCTCCTATGCAGTGCCTCCAGGGTTTGCGACATGGAGGACATCTGGGACAGCAGAGATTCATTGATCTTATTCTGCGTTTCCCATGGCCCTGGGATCACCTGAACCTCAGGGTATAATCCCGGATTTGCAGACTCAGTAGTAGCAGACCGGGCCTCTGGGCGTCCGCAGTTATTGCAGGACCCCTCCACCAGTGTCCCGTTGCATGTAACACAGGCAATGGAGACCACCGCCGCCTTAGCAGCATGCTTCCCAACTGAGGACATCTCCACAGTGAGGGGAATATAAGCCAAAGTTCACAAACAAACCGGGAATCCCGGTGGCTTACCGACCGCAATAAAGCGGTAGGAGGAAGCGGTGTGTGTGTGTGACCTCCGCGAGTTCCGGTCTCCCTTGTAAGTGCAGACACGCGCTGCAGCCAGATCCCAGCCGGGAAGTGAGGGAGAAGATGGCCGCCGACAGTGAAGATGTGGGCGGAGCCAGGAACACGCGGGAAGAACACACAACACGCCCAGCGGTGATGTCACCATAAGGGCTGCCTCCTCCTCCTCCAGACTGCCTCAGCAATGGAGGTGCCGGAGCCCGCAGCGCGGGAAAAGAATGTGAATATCACCACACACACTCTCAGACTGCATGTACACATAAAACACCCGCAGTCTACAGCCTCAGCCCCTGTGATACACAGGGCGGTCAGCCAGGGTGACCCCAGCACAGGTTCACCGCCAGAACCGCGGACCCGAGGGTAACCGCGCGGTCTGAGTGTCATGACACAAAATGCCAGACACTACCCCCAGGCACAGCAGGAGACACACCAGGTGCCTCAGTGCCGGTCCGGTCTGTAAGCACCTTTAGGGAGGCCTCGGACGGGGGTACAGCACCAGTCCGGAGTGTAAGCACCATTTAGGGAGGCCTCGGACTGGGCTGGCTCCGTCCGGTCTGTAAGCACCATTTAGGGAGGCCTCGGACGGAGCGGAGCTGTGCAAGGCTCCAGGCTCCCCCTTACCAGAGCCTCCATGGAGGGATGGAAAGGAAAGGAGCGCGACAGCGTACCGGGAGAACACCGAAGTGTCCAGGCTAAAAGCCCTCCGGTACCTCCACCAGCGTGTTCCGCAGAGGGTGAGCGGGGAGGCTGTCGGGGGTCCCGAGCGGGACCATTTTACCTTGTCTTCATACGCCATCACGTAAGCTGTGAGAATGCAGTGAAGTGCAAGCAAAGCGTGATCCTCCGAGCACACTAAGTTTAAAACTGAGGATGTCTCCTACGGTGGGGGTTTATAAGCGGAGGAGGCGGTGTCTACAAACTTGTAGTACCTAGTGTGACCTCCGGAGGGCAGAGCCCTAAACCCCATTGTCTGGGTCTCCCATTATGACGACCAGAAAAGGGTTGTTGACTACATGGCCATACCAGTCATCACTATATTGTTCTAGCAATATTGGTGCTACATCTCCTGGGACTCATGTGACATTGTATCCCATATCAGCTTTTCAGCCACACAGTGAACTCTTCTGTGCTCTCACTTTCTATGGTCAAGCGGAAAATGTGTGAGGGTTGAAGACTAATAGCGGCCACTGACACAAAAATGTCACGTGAGCCCCAAGAGGACCAGTGTTGGCAAAGCTGGAATGGTGCCTGTGAGGTAGGTGAGTGCATCTTACTTTTATGCAAGGGTTGTCCATGTTGTGGTTAACCTCTAAGGGCCCTTTCACATCAGCGTTTTTCGTAATTCGCGGCAGATGCGGTGAAAAAACCGCATCTGCCGCGTTTGCCGCATAACCGTTCCACTTGCGGCACGGTTGCGGTTTTTTCCATAGGAAGTATAGGGGGACTTGCGGCAGATGCGGCAAGTGCGGTTTTGCACTTGCGGCAGGTGCGGCAGCGAAAAAAACCGCGGCTGACCGCGGTTTTTTTCGCTGCCGCACCTGCCGCAAGTGCAAAACCGCACTTGCCGCATCTGCCGCAAGTCCCCCTATACTTCCTATGGAAAAAACCGCAACCGTGCCGCAAGTGGAACGGTTATGCGGCAAACGCGGCAGATGCGGTTTTTTCACCGCATCTGCCGCGAATTACGAAAAACGCTGATGTGAAAGCACCCTAAGACAGGTCAAGAATTATTAAGGTGTTAAGTTGCCAAGATACTTTGTATTAACCTAGAATTATGGCCTGTTACCATTGCATCATGGGAGCTCACCTGCCTTTATTAGCTGTTGATGTATTTTATACATTTACCAATACGAACCAATCCCAGAACCACATAGCTTTGGTTAGCAAATTGGTCCGTGGAAGAAGCTAAACAAGCATCATTTTCAGGTTAGTGTAAGATAGAACATTAGCCAACGTACTTACCTGATTTTAATAGTGTATCTTTTCTAAGTGATGCGTATTTCGAGCGAATTCCTAAAGATTCTGTTAAACTTTCATCAACGGGAATAACAGTCTAAAAAAATAAAAATAAAAAAAGTATAACTGTGAGATCAAAATGCTTCATCTCAGTAGGCCCATCCAGTATATGACATCAGAATGTACTAAATCAGCCAAGCTCTGCATTTTCAGAAGGAACAGCTGGCCAGATAACAACTCATTTAAACCTCAGTGATTTTTTGAAAAAGCACAAAAATTACCAATGGTCATAAGTCCTTTACATCAGATTTTCATCATTGCCAGGTAAGTGTGTTAGTTTTTACCATCACTGTTTCCTCATAGGTAAAAGAAAAAAATGCCATAGCTTCTTCTATACATTACAATGCAAAAAAAAATGAAGGAGGCTTCTCAATATCGCTTCTTGGACAGCATATAGATGGCATAGGAGTGCTGTCTGATTTATTCATAGACCCGTAGATGTGCGTTGTCATGTTTTATCTGTGACTCACATCAAAAATTACACATATGATGTGGACCACTCATTCTTCAAAAATACACAGACATGTAATTAGCTACATAGCCCAAGGCCAATTGCACACGTTGAGTAATTGGTGAGTTTTTTACCTCCATATTAGTAGCCAAAACCAGCAGTGGGTGAATAATACAGATGTAGTGACGTGTTTCTATTAGACTTTTCCTCTGATTGTTCCACTCCTGGTTTGGCTACAAATCCTGAGGTAAAAAACTCACCAAATACTCAGCGTGTGCACGTGGCCTTATGTGTATGAGTTCTATCTGTAAAAAACACAGAACATGTACATGAGAAACGGACATCTGGATGAGCCTAATGTGAATGGGGACTACCAGACTCTTCCCTGACAGAAGTCACAGTTTGAAGTCACATTCTTAACCCTATAGTTCTTCCTTCCGCTCTTAGAACAGAACACATGCACACTTGACCAATTTGAGCATGAATGCATATGTGGTAATCCGAAGGGGAAGCGGTCAGTTGAATATGTGTTTATACATTAGCTATGTGATGTGTATGGTAATTTTAAAGATCATAATTTACCATCTCCAGAATACCCATAGGCTTTAAATGTCTGCACAGTCCGGCTACAACTTGCCAGTGACGTTCTAACCCGCCACTGTACAGTATTGTACGTGCGCACAATAGTGCTGCAGAAGCAGAGATCTGGCTGTTAGGGACTGCCCGAGACCCCGTAGAGAAGGTACAGACAGTTTACATCTTCTCTCTCACTGTATGCATAGTGGTAAACAAGCTCTGTGCACACAGTACTAGGAAGCGCTGACTGTATTTCAGTGGTCATAAAAACAAAATTAAATAAGAAAAATAAATGTATTTCCCTTATTTTCCCACCAACATCACTCAATATCAGCAAAGAAAAAAATTAAGAGAGTAAGATAAAAAAAATAAAGCCTCTAAATGAACTAGTATAGGACTAGTTAAATTGATTACATCTATCAATCATATTGAAAGTCCTGAAATATTATACATTGGTAACAGTTTCCATAGATATGAAGATCTATCCTATAAGTATAACACAAGGGTGAATTAATTTAGCTACTGAGAAATATAAAATTATATTACATTTCAATATCTTCTAAAAAAAAGCTAATTTGGGATCTGTCATCTGGGACTACCACTTTAGGGATGAATGAGGGGTGCCAAATTCCTGTTGTCTATTAGAGGGAGTATGCTTGTCTTTCTGCATGTAAAGACATTGAAGCGTCAGAAATAGCCAAGTCCTCATTTCAGAACGAAACAGACTGACCAAAACATGGGAGTGCCTAATTTACTTAACATGTCTGAATGATAGGCTATAACATTAGGAAAAGATCTTGTCAACAGAGAGCTCACTAAAAGGTACTTCACACACTGCAACATCGCTAGCGATATTGCAGAAACGTCACAGGTTTTGTGACGTAACAGCGACTTCTCCAGCGATGTTGCAGTGTGTGACACACATCAGCGATCTGGCCCCTGCTGTGAGGTCGCTGATCAGTACAAATCGGTCAGGACCATTTTTTGGTCCTTGTTCTCCCGCTAGTCAGCATGCATCGCTGTGCGTGACAGCGAGAGACCAACGATCAGCGACCTCCTAGCCAATGCCCAGCGTCACACATTAGATGCTGGGCACTGGTAACCAGGGTAAGCACCGGGTAACTAATCAGCGCGTGCTGCTTAGTTACCCGGTGTTTACCCTGGTTATCAGCGTCCTCTTGCTTAGCCCAGCCTGTAAACAGGAGGATGCTTGTAACCAGGGTAAACACGGGGTAACTAAGCAGAGTGCGCTGCTTAGTTACCCGGTGTTTACTCTGGTTACCAGCGATGTCGCTGCTGACTGGTCGCTGGTGCGTCTGCCTGTTTGGCAGCTCACCAGCGACTGCATAGAGACTTTCCAGCGATCCCGGCCAGGTGGGATCGCTGGAAAATCTCAGCGTGTAAAGGGGCCTTTAAAGAGAACCTGTCATGAGCTCCCCTGCTTTCAGTTATTGGGGAACTTTGATTGACAGCTTGCTCTGCACAGATGCGCTGCAGAGTGAGCTGTTAATCAAAGTGCTGGAGCATGCTTACTGCTCCTTCTCGCGGAGCGGAAGGGCGAAGACACTCCGGTGTGCCTCTATGATTGAAAGCTGGCGGCTTACGGAAGGAAAAAAAAAGTTAATTTCCTCCGGTAGTAGTGTGTTCATTATAGCGACCAGAAGGTAGTTGAACACTATTTTCTTACAGATTAACCCTATATCTGCAGGTTAATAGCGTTTGGTGACATGGCATAACAAAGTTGGAAAAGTCATGGTACTTGGTTTACTGATCCAATAAGAAAAATATAGTTTTAGGAACACGTGACTAGTGATCAGGTCTGTACAAGGACCAAAGAAAGTCTGCTTTTAGTAAAAAAAACCTGATATTAAAAGTGTTATTATGGCTACTTACTCTCCCATTAACAGTATCTGACGATCTGGACGCAGGCGCTTGCTGATCAACTTTCTCTTCCATTTGCCAGCCTATTACTGTAATATTACCAACATGCTGTTGCTCAGCAGACCTGGAAAGAAAAATGCAGACATAACTTTCAGTAAGATCCATCATTAAAAAAATAAGTATACATATTCCCTTGTCGCCGTTCAAATTTTTATTTAATAATAATGTAGAGCAAGTGATTAGAATAAGCTTTCAAATATACTTATTAATGAAATTTGGAAAAAAAAACATTCACAAACCTTCCACAAGGTGTCCCCACTAGTTTGAATCTGAAGCTCACTCTCAGTGAAATCTGTCTTCACTTCCCAAACAGACTGAATACGGCCAGATAACTATATAAGGGAGGGGGCGTAGCCTACAGCGTCCTTGTCTAATGTGGCTACAGCTGATCTGTATTCTCAGTTTACTTTATGTAGTACAGTGTGAGCTCATCAGGCTGTCAGCACACAGCTGCTGATATGTGATCTTATCTGACCCCTCTCCATTCACATTGGCTCTCCTCCTCAGCACAATTAGCTGATAACACGAGGCAGAGATGTAAATGCATGAGTCAGATAAGATCTCACAGGACCTGTGTGCACTGCTGATAACTTGAGCTCACACTGTCCCTGCATGAAACCTGGGACACTGAGAAGCTGTGAATGCTGTTTAGGCCTCGCTCCCCCACCCAGCGTATGTTAGATTTAGAATCGGCCTAGGGGTACATCTTCGAAAACAATTTAAAATCCTTCCATCAGAATTCTCTTATAAAGTATATTTGAAAATGTGTTATAATCACTTGCTCCACATCATTATTAAATATAACTGTAAACAGTGATTTCATTTTAAGTCTATATCTTCATTGTAACAACATACATTCTGTCTTCCCTATATCTATTGTCTACCACTCACTATTGGCCAGATTATTCATTCATTATTTTTTTAACTTACTTTTGTTTTCTTTTTCGTCTTGTGCTATTCGTTGTCATTTTTCACACCAAATTCTTCCAAAAAGTTACATATGGTTAATGAATTTTGCACAAAATAATGAATGCTCTTTTTGTTTTTACTTTTCTGTATGTTTTTAGATAATAAGTCACACATTCCACTAATATATTGTAAAATTTCTAGCATACATAAAATCACTCCAGTTGCATGTAAAGTGCCGGCGTCAAATCTTTGGAAACCAAAAACCACACCAACTTTGGAAAACAAAAAAAATGTAAAATTAAGTGAACAAGTTAAAAAAAAACTTTGAGAAAAGTACAAATCTACAGAATTTGTGCAAATCAATAATAGGCTAAAACACTGAAAACTAGAAAAAAAGGTGCAAAATAAACAATGAATTGAGCTCAAGGTAAGTATGCTAATCCCACATTGGTCTGTCACACATTCAGACCACTAAATCTTCATTAGTTTACTACAACTGGAATACAGTTTTGTTGATTCACATTAGGATCTAAATCAGATCTGAGCTAAAGGTAATCTGTCACCAAGTTTTGCCAACTAATGTGAGAGCAACATAATGTAGAGACAGAAACCCCGATATCAGTGATGTATCACTTACTGCACTGTTTGCTGTAGCTTTGATAAAATCACTGTTTTATCATCAGGAGATTATTACTAGAGGACTAGTAAACTTGCTGCCAGGTAGTGCTCCATATTAATGACCCTGCCCCCATCACTGACTGACAGCTTTCTGAGGCTAGCATCACACCACGGTTTTTGGCTGTGTGGGTGGATCATGTATTTTTCAGGATCACCCGGACAGAATCTGACAGGACAGGGTGTGTTGAAAGTGTGGCCAAATATGGTCCGGATCCTGTTTTCAGCAGGAGTTGTTTGCTGCTGCTGTCCATGGTGCTGAAGTTACAGCCTGTGCTTGAAATACTGCTGTCCATGGTGGTGAATTTGCAAGGCAGCATATCTGAGCATGCTCTGTGCTTAAAATCAGATCCGGGAAATGATCCGATGTTTTCCCAGATCCGGAATCCATAGACTCCCATGTTAACTACGACGACCGTGGAGGATTAGTTTCTGTCTGAAATTTTCACCGGAGCCAAAAAAGTTGCAGTCTCCATTTTTTGGGACGGTGAAAAACCGGACAAAAATGAATCCTTTGCTGAATACACAAAACCGGATGGCCATATATGACCAATCCGGCACCATAGGGATACATGGGAGGCAAAACAGGATCCTGTTCTGTCCTGTGCAAACCAGACAGAACAGGGTCTCAAAAACCGTGGTGTGAAGCTAGCCTATTAACAGTGCACATAGAAAGCCGCCAATTAGTGGTGTGAGCAGGTTTATACAGGGCTCAGCATTCAGTGACTGGTAGATCTGCAACAGATCAAGCAGAGTTTTTATAAAAAAATGCTGCAAGCAGCCCAGTAAATGACACATTGCTAGAATCAGGATCTCTGTCTCTACATCATGTTGCAATAACCTGATGAAAAATACCTGCTTGTCTGTATACACATGGATAAATACAGTATTTGAACACTGACCATAATGGCAAATGTAATCTATGGTTTGTCTCTTGCAGCAAATCTTTCACTATAAACTTTCCCGAGCCCAGCAAGTACATCTGCATGGAAAGAAGACAGCAATATTACTTACAGCATATTTTTAAATTTAAGGTTATTTTACTGTACATGGACATATTGTACACTTTCAAATGTATCAGCTGCAAACATGACAACTTCCATGTTACATTATTAATACATAGCCTCGACAGAGAGGACGAGGACAGGAACTCTAGTGCCACCTATCGGAGCTAGCAAGCCTAAAAGTTAACATCAACTTTTTAAGATAACCCGTCATCAGGATTTACCCCAAAAAGGTATTAGAAGCACTTTATCAGCCTGCTAATGCCCAGTTTAAACCACTACAGGGTTTTTTCCATTTCCCTGATGAAGTTGGGGGTTTAAATGTAAGTCCCCTGCCCCTTGTCTGATACTTATTTGCCATAGTCTTCATCTTCTGCGTCACTCTCATTGGTCTCGGACAACTGGTGACCTGCCGGCAGCTCCAGTGTTTCATGGAGCACTCCAGAGTTCACAACTCAATACAAGTGTATGAAAGCCTCGTTCTGGCTCTCATAGAGTTACACTGAGGGATTGTGAAGAGAGTGGTGGTAAAAAAAGATAAAGCTGGTGGAAGGATAACACTAGGAGCAGGGAGCTTACATTTAAAGAACCACTCAAGTGCTGAAAAACCCCTCCCCTTCCCTCCCCTGTGGTGGTGCTTTAAAGGGGTCATCCTATCATAAAAGATACATTTAATTATACACAAAATGTGTAAATAAATATCTATGTAATTTACAGCTATTAAAATTATGCTCCATTCAAAAATGAACCACCTTTCATTTCTGGATAAGGCTCCTGGGCATTAAGTCAGTGAATTTTACTCTCCATCACAGTGGCTGTACTTGCACAGTTCCTTTCATCCTAAAATAGATCCCTGGTGTACAAAGTATAATTGAGACACTGATCACGCTCACACAGGTCTGACAGCACGTGCAAGGTCCAGAATGCGGAGACGCGTGTGCAGGGATTGCAGACATACTCCCGCCGCTCACACAGGTCTGACAGCACGTGCAGGATTCAGAATGCTGAGACACGTGTGCAGGGATTGCAGACACTCCCACTACTCACACGTCTGATAGCACACGCAGGATCCAGAATGCTGAGATGCGTGTGCATGGAGTGCAGACACACTCCCACCGCTCACACAGGTCTGACAGCACGTGCAGGATTCAGAATGCTGAGACACGTGTGCAGGGATTGCAGACACTCCCACTACTCACACGTCTGACAGCACACGCAGGATCCAGAATGCTGAGATGCGTGTGCATGGAGTGCAGACACACTCCCACTGCTCAAACAGGTATGACAGCACGAGCAGGATCCAAAATACAGAGACGCGTGTGCAGGGATTGCAGACACACTCCCACTGCTCACACAGGTCTGACAGCACGAGCAGTATCCAGATGCTGAGACGCGTGTGCATGGAGTGCAGACACACTCCCACTGCTCACAGAGGTCTGACAGCATGTGCAGGATCCAGAATGCTGAGACGCGTGTGCAGGGATTGCAGACACACTCCCACTGCTCACACGTCTGACAGCACACGCAGGATCCAGAATGCTGAGATGCGTGTGCATGGAGTGCAGACACACTCCCACTGCTCACACAGGTCTGACAGCACGAGCAGTATCCAGATGCTGAGACGCGTGTGCAGGGATTGCAGACACATTCCCACCGCTCACACAGGTCTGACAGCTGGGTGGTATTGTTCCGCTTCTACTGTGAGCGCTGTCAGACCTGTGTGAGTGCCAGGAGTGTTTCTGCAATCACTGCCCAAACTCCCCAGCATTCTGGATCCTGCATGTGGTGTCAGTCCTGTGTGAACGCGTGACAATGCTTCCGATAGAAATGGAATGTGATTAAGGGGACATAAGAGTCACAAAATGCTACAAATAAATTAAAATAGGGTGGACCAATTTTATGATGAACACCAGCCACGAGCGAAAAAGATTTGGCTAGCAAAATGCACAAAATGTATTATATTTGCACCCTTACATTTGTAGGAATTAGGGCTGTCATATCTTTTGCCAGCATGGCAACTCACTGTGTATTTCCCCGAAGAAAGTAGATAAAAAGAAGCAAGCTCTGGGTTTAAAGGGGAACTCTGGGGACATAAAAGATTTTTGTATTGTCCCTGTCCTCCTGCATGATGAAACAGAGCAGTGCACTAGAGTTCTAGGATCTATAAGATCACTCATAAATCAATAAAATCATACCTGCTCAGGGGCGGACTGGCCCGGCGGGAGATCGGGAGATCCCCCGGGGGCCCCGACACTTTTTAGCCCCGCCCACTTAGCCACGCCCCCATACCCCCCCTGGGCCCTGCAGGGAGATGTGTGAGGCCCCCCCCTGTACTATCACTAATCATATCGGCGCACTGCCGATATGATTAGTGATTATTTCTTGTGTTGCAGCAGCAAAACTTGGAGAGAGCTCTCCGTGCTTTGCCTGCTGTTGCGGTGCCGCCCAGCCTCCTCTGCGCAGCGCGACACTGCCGGCGCGTGCGCAGATGGAGACAGTCACAGCCTGCGATCACTGCCTCCATCCAGGCTGTGTGCACACTCACTGTGCAGGTGCCGGCAGCGTCGCTGCAGAAGAGAGGGACCCGCCCCAGCAGCCAAGCAGCCAGTCAGGCCAGCACACGACAGGGTGACTATAAAGGCGGGGGGCAGGGGAAGGAGGCTTGGGTGAGAAGGGGGGTCGTCCTGGTAACTGAGGAGCCTGGAGCCTGGAGATCCCAGACATCCCAGACTGTGCTGCAGCCTCCACCATCCAGTCTCACCTGCTGGGGGCCTGTAGTGCTGTGCAGCATTTAGTATGAGGAGATGCTGCTGCTGCTGCTTCTACTACTTCCCCCAGCATGGTGCCATCAGGGAGGTCCCACAGGGCATCACAGGCCGCCTTAGTATGAAGCAAACACTGTGGGAGCTCCCTGATGGCACCATACTGGGGTCCAGTGAGAGCCTAACCTCACGGAGCCCCATGATCTCTATCTACAATCCCTGACTGGGCCCCATGAACTCTATGTACTCCCCTGAGTGGGCCCTGTAATCTCTGTGTATGCCTCTGAGTGTGCACCATGATCTCTATGTACGCCTATGTGTGGGCCCCATGATGATCTCTATGTACGCCTATGTGTGGGCCCCATGATCTCTATGTACGCCTATGTGTGGGCCCCATGATCTCTATGTGCGCTTATGTGTGGGCCCCATGATCTCTATGTACGCCTATGTGTGGGCCCCATGATCTCTATGTACGTCTATGTGTGGGCCCCATGATCTATATGTACGCCTATGTGTGGGCCCCATGATCTATATGTACGCCTATGTGTGGGCCCCATGATGATCTCTATGTACGCATCTGAGTGGGCCCCGTGATCTCTATGTACGCCTATGAGTGGCCCCCATGATGATCTCTATGCACGCCCGAGTGGGCCCCGTAATCTCTATGTACGCCTCTGAGTGTGCACCATGATCTCTATGTACGCCTATGTGTGGGCCCCATGATGATCTCTATGTACGCATATGTGTGGGCCCCGTGATCTCTATGTACGCCTATGTGTGGGCCCCATGATCTCTATGTACGCCTATGTGTGGGCCCCATGATCTCTATGTACGCCTATGTGTGGGCCCCATGATCTATATGTACGCCTATGTGTGGGCCCCATGATGATCTCTATGTACGCATCTGAGTGGGCCCCGTGATCTCTATGTACGCCTATGTGTGGGCCCCATGATCTCTATGTACGCCTATGTGTGGGCCCCATGATCTCTATGTACGCCTATGTGTGGGCCCCATGATCTCTATGTATGCCTATGTGTGGGCCCCATGATCTCTATGTACGCCAATGTGTGGGCCCCATGATCTCTATGTACGCCTATGTGTGGGCCCCATGATCTCTATGTGCGCCTATGTGTGGGCCCCACGATCTCTATGTACACCTCTGAGTGGGCCCCATGATCTCTATGTGCGCCTATGTGTGGGCCTCATGATTACCTCTATGCACGCCCCTGAGTGGGCCCCGTAATCTGTATGTACGCCTATGTGTGGGCCCCATGATCTCTATGTACGCCTATGTGTGGGCCCCATGATCTCTATGTACGCCTATGTGTGGGCCCCATGATCTCTATGTACGCTATATGTGGGCCCCATGATCTCTATGTGCGCTTATGTGTGGGGCCCATGATGATCTCTATGTACGCATATGTGTGGGCCCCGTGATCTCTATGTACGCCTATGTGTGGGCCTCATGATTACCTCTATGCACGCCCCTGAGTGGGCCCCGTAATCTGTATGTACGCCTATGTGTGGGCCCCATGATCTCTATGTGCGCTTATGTGTGGGCCCCATGATCTCTATGTACGCTATATGTGGGCCCCATGATCTCTATGTACGCCTATGTGTGGGCCCCATGATCTCTATGTACGCTATATGTGGGCCCCATGATCTCTATGTGCGCTTATGTGTGGGCCCCATGATGATCTCTATGTGCACCTCTGTGTGGGCCCCATAATCTCTATGTACGCCTCTGAGTGGGCCCCATGATGATCTCTATGTGCGCCTATGTGTGGGCCCCATGATTACCTCTATGCACGCCCCTGAGTGGGCCCCGTAATCTGTATGTACGCCTATGTGTGGGCCCCATGATCTCTATGTACGCCTATGTGTGGGCCCCATGATCTCTATGTACGCCTATGTGTGGGCCCCATGATGATCTCTATGTATGCCCCTGATGGGGCCCCATGATCTCTATGTACGCCCCTGATTGGCCCCATGATCTCTATGTCCGCCCCTAAGGGGCCCCCTGTAATCTCTATGTGGCCCTCACCTCCACTTGGCAGTAGTAGAAGCAGCATCTCCATAGTGTGGCATTCACACTACATGCTGCACTGTACAGGACTCCCAGCCAGCAGCAGGACGGATGAGGAGGTAACTTTCTGGGACCCTTGACTGAGGCTGGCAGGATATACTACTGGGCAATGGGCAGGATTATCATGCCCATTGGCCGGCATATGTCATGCCAGCCTCGGGTGGTACTATCATGCATGCCCATTGCTTAGTATGTCCTGCCAGCGTCTGCGGTACTATCATGCCCACCCAGCATGTCCTAACAGCCATTGGTGGTAGTACTAGCATGATAGTACCACAGAGGCTGGCAGTACATACTGGGCAATGGGCATAATAGTACCACAAAGGCTGGGAGGACATTCTGGGCAATGGGCATAATAGTACCACCAGTAGACTGACTAGGCAGTCTCCAGGGCTCCGTCTCCCCTCCTCGCTGCTGTTAGGCTGGGTTAACATTGCACTTATGCTGTGTGTTACAACGGATCCGTTGTAAATCAGCACAAATGCAATGTACCGTAGACTTGCATTGCAAAAATGCATACTAACGCTTGCAAAAAATAGGCATGCGTTTGAAAGCATGCATTATTTGCAATGCACAGGAAAACATGGTCGCCGGGTGTAGGCCAGCTAAGCACTTCTCTAACAGCTGTGTTCTAATGTTAAGGCACCATTACACACAACGATATCGCTAACGATATCCTTGCAACGTCACCGGTTTTGTGACGCTGCAGCGACCTCGCAGTGATATCGCTGTGTGTGACATGCTGCAACGACTGGCGATCAGCTAGCTGATCGTTGCAGAATGGCCGGGACCATTTTTCGGGCGTTGGTGTGCCGCTGTCACGCATGCATCGGCATGTGTGACAGGGTCCAACGACCAGCGATGTTCATTCTGACAGGCTGGGTAAGTGGGAGCAGGCTGGTAACCAAGGTACACATCGGGTAACTAGGCACAGCGCTGTGCTTAGATACCCGATGTGTACCTTGTTTACCAGTATTATCGCTGGTGAGTCTGCCTGTTTGACAGCTCACCAGCGACCACACAGCGATGTTCCAGCGATCCCGGCCAGGTCGTATCGCTGGAACATCGCAGCATGTAACGGGGCCTTTATTCTGTGCCTGCTTACTTGTCAGCAGACATATTTGTCTGATGGCAATGATGCAGCAGAGCTGAAGACAAGAAGATCTGTGGATTACATCGGACCGCGGATTTTTTTTTTATTGAAGATTGAGTCTCTAAATGTGTTGTGTTTGATTTTTCTTAAAAAATGTTTTTCTCTGTGTTGTTTTTTTTCTGTTTACTAGAAATTCGGTGGCCATGTCTAGTTTGGCGTGACGCCATGAATTTCAGGCTTAGTACAAGCTGATAATATAAAGCTGGTACTAATCCCATTATTGCCCAGCGTGCCACCCCGCACCAGGGCCGCTGGAAGAGTCGGATAAAACACCTGAATGCGCCAATTTCAGGGGTGGCTGCGGGCTGCCGTTTTCAGAGTGGGGGGCCCAGAATGCTTGGACCTTACCATGCTGAGAATCCCAGCTCCCAGCTGCCTAGTTTTAACTGGCTGGTAATCAAAATATGGCGGGAGCCCATGCATTTTTTTTTTTTTTTAAATAATTAAAAAAAAAATATTGGGCTCTCCTGCCTTTTGATCCCCAGCCAAGGTAAAGCCAGGCAGCTGAAGGTGGCAGGCTGTAGCTGTCTGCTTTATCTGACCTAATAATCAAAAATTCCGCGGAGCGCTAAGTCATTTTTTTTTTATTAATTATTTTTTCCCACACTTCTGTGTGTGTGACAGACCCAACAGCTAATCACAGACACTGACACAGAGAATGGGCGTCTGTGATTGGCTGCTTGAGTAACCTGAAAGCAGCCCATACATAGTACCATACTAGAATGTATGGGCTGATTGTAGATTGCTCTAACAGCCAATCACAGATGCACATCCTCTTTGACCGCATCTGTGATTGGCTGTTGGGTCTGTCACATATAGAAGTGTGAAAAATCATTTTTAAAAACATGATTTAGCGCTCCACAGACTTTTTGATTCTCACCGCAGATAAAGCAGACAGCTACGGCCTGCCACCCACAGCTACCTGGCTTTACCTTGGTTGGGGATCAAAAGACAGATAAGCCTAATATTTGTTTTAAACTTATGTAAAATATATATATTTTTTTAAATGCGTGGGCTCCCGACATATGTTGATGGCCAGCCAGCAAAAACAAGGCAGCTGGGGGCAGGGATTCTCAGCATGGTAGGGCCCAAGCGTTGTTGGCCCCCCACACTGATAATCGCAGCCCGCAGCCACCCCTGAAAATGGCGCATTCTTCATAGCACCATTTTCAGGCACTTTAGCCGCCTCTTCCAGTGGCTCTGGTGGTGAGTGGCACCTTGGGTAATAAAAGGGTTAGTACCAGGCCAGCTTTGTATTATCAGCTGGTACTAAGCCCAAACGTCATGGTGTCATGCCAAATTAGACATGTCCACCATGAATTTCAAGTAAACAGAAAAAAAAAACAGAAATTTTTTTTTATTAAAAATAAATCACAAAACACATTTAGGGACTCCATCTTTAATTTAAAAAAAATCCTTGTTCTGATGAAATCCACGGGTCTTCTGTCTTCAGCTCTGCTACATCTTTGCCATCAGACAAATATGTCTGTGAACAAGGATGAGCAGGCACAGAATGACACTTTAGCACTGTTACTGTGTAGTGCGGCACTATGTTTCTTTTTTTGTCATTTCATTTAGTGTAGAAATCTTGGGAAAAGTGTGGATTGTGCTCTGGAAGTAAGTCAGGTATAGCGAACTATGTTGTTTTCTGCAGAGATGTCCTGCACAGAAGACGTGATATTGGTCTGCGACAGATAAAGAACTTCACCTGTCCTAGAGACATCACTGGTGAGTATGTGTATTACTTATACACACACACTGACACTATATACAGAGCTCCTGTTTATAATGTCAATGGTGATCATTGCAATACCTGTACACTGACACTATATACAGAGCTTTTTTACAATTTTTATTATTTTAGTATTATTTGTCACTATGTGGTGGCATTATGTGCTTTGGTCATGACATGACGGTATTTGTCCTTTGTATGTAGTATTATTCAATCACTATGTGGTGGTAATATGTGGTCTCATGGTGTGGCAGTATGTGGTAGCATTTGATCACTATGTGGTGGTATTAAGTGCTTTGGTCATGGTGTAGCGGTATTTGTGTATTGTATGTGGCATTATTTGGGCACTATATGGTGGTAATATGTGATCTGGTCACGGTGTGGTGGTATTTCTGCCTTCTATGTGGTATTATTGGTCTTGGTAGAGTGGATTGTGGATGGTGATTTGTTTTATCTGATATCAATCAGTGGAAACTTCTTTATTTCCAATAGATAATACTTGGATGTTTAACCCCCTCCCTGTCCTGTGACACAGCAGCAGAGATGCAGTTACAGAGGTTCGCCAGAGAAAGCAAGTTGAGCATTTGGTGAAATGTTCACCTCAGTATTTATAAGGGTATGTGCTCACGGTCCGGAGGAGCTGCGTGTTGGACGCAGCTCCTCCGGACCTGAGGGAAGCCGCGGGTGGCCGCAGGGAGACCGCAGCCGCCCTGTACTCACCATGTGCGGCGGGTGCAGGGCGGCTTCTCCCTGCTGTCACCCGATGGGAGCCGCTTCCGACTCCGCAGCATGAAATAAACATGCTGCGGAGGAGCGGACTCCCGGCAACCCGCACCGCAGCTCCAAAGACGCTGCGGTGTGGGCTACGCATAGTGAGGATGGGATTTCTTGAAATCCCATCCACTATGCTAGTACTGTACTACGCAGCGTTTCGGACGCAGCGCAAAGGCGCTGCGTCCAAAACGCTGTGTTTCCTGATCGTGAGCACATACCCTAAGACAAAACCAGGAGAGGGTGAGAAATGCAGAAAACATGACCTGTGATTGCTCAACTCCTGCTTTTGTCTTACAAATACTGAGGGAAAAATATCACCAAATGCTCAAAGCTCCACATTCTTCTGATGGTGCAGATTCCACCAATAAATAAGTGATCACCTTCCTAACCTGTGCATCGCTGAGAACTTGTTTTCACCAAAAAATCCCTTTAATGCAAACTATAGTAATTGTACATCACAGTAATGGTGAGCGGACAGTGATGTGCAGGAGCCGCCTGGGTTTTATAGTCCACGCTACACTATAATAGGTATATCGCATAACAGGTACTTGTATTTAGCTGAAGAATGGGTGGGCCCGCGTGGGTCCAGGTGGGTGGGCCCCTGGAGTCCATTTTCCTGGTGGGCCCCAGACACCCCAGTCCGGCGCTGTACCTGCTCCTCAACTCTCACCCCTCCCTTCAGGGACAGAGAAATTCAGTCATGCATAGAGCTAAAGTTTAAGGGAACAGGGCGCTACTAAGTTGATATGGGGGAGGGAGACTATGGCAGTGCTGAAACAACGAATGCAGTGCTCCTAGCCTGATACATGACAGTACACATTATACACCATCATATCATTGTACAGCAAACGATTACAGTGTGCATTTATTTTTGCTTGGTGACATGCTTGCTATTTGAAGGGAGAACACCCCGGTTCATACTTCACATAGAATGGTATATCAGGGGCAGGATTGTAGTGACCATGAGGTCGGTGGCCATGCCCCCTGCCTATGCAAAAGTATGATGGGGCAAGATTGAAAGATGATCATGGAGACCCCAGGGTCCACGACCCCACACACCTCCTATCACTGCTGCAAAATGAGGCTGAATTTCTCTGTGCCCGATGAAAGGGGTGAGAGCTGAGGAGCAGATATAATTTTATAGAATTATAAGCGATCTATAGATCCTAGAACTGTAGTGCCCAGCTGTGCTTCATCATTTAGGAGGGCAGGAATAGTACAAAAAATGTTTAAACTCCCCGGAGTTTCCCTTTAAAGGAAGGTGGGGTTGGGACATTTTATAAGGGGGCATAGTCTAAAACAAGGAGAAAAGATCAATAGTATGGTACAAGGTTTCTTGTTTTGGAGGATCTGTAACAGATGTGACAGATCAGGCTGGAATGGGTTCTAGTAGACACAAATGTGATGGGTCCCCAAAAAATGGACACCTGGGTATTTGAACAATCCAAATTTTTTTGCTGTCATAATTCTGTGTCTTGTATTCTGCAAGAAAGTCATGTAAATTAGATTACTGTAAACTCTAATTTATGAAATGATACCAGTGTAGCAGGGGTGGGGAACCTCAGGACCCAGGCCTCGATGACCTTTTATGCGGCCCCCAGGAATATTTCTGGGGACCGCCATGCTCGGTCTGGCAGATGCATTGTGTCAACTTCCTGACCTTTAAAGGGACACTGTCACCAGGTTTTTGCCATCCCATCTGGCAGCAGCATAATGTAGAGATAGAGACCCTGATTCCAGCGATGTGTCACTTACTGAGCTGCTTGCTGTCTTTTTTTATATAATTACTATCTTCCCTGCTTTAGATCTAGCAGTAAATGACTATGCTGGACTATTTGATTAGTCCTATAATGTTAATCTCTAACTGATTGAACAGTGATTTTATGAAAACTACACCGAGTAGCTCAGTAAGTGACACATCGCTGGAATCAGGGTCTCTGTCTCTATATTAGGCTGCTGTCAGATGAGATGGCAAAAACCTGGTGACAGTGTCCCTTTAAATCCAGCTCTCCAGTGATCTCTATGCCCCAGCCTCAGCCTCCCCGGTGATGTATATGCTCATCATGTGATGTGTAGGGCTCTAGCAAACCTGGCAAAGCAGTTGACAAGCCCATGATCAATATCACCTAACATCACAGCCACGCAAAAGAGAAGCCATCATAGTAGTGGTGAGTTCATTGTTTAACCAAATATAGCTGGTAACTTTCAAGTCGATAATTTTGTGCGGGCCCCGAAGGATGGTAGAAATTTCCAAATGGCCCCCCCGGCAGAAAAAGGTTCCCCACCCATGCAATATAGTGTTACTTGTACTGCTGTTCCAGAATACAAAATGCTACATGCAGATGACCCTTCGCTTAAATGTTTAACTTATTTCTGCCCTTTTTTGTTTTCTAAAATGAAAAGAACTTGTGTAAGACACTTACAGTTCCCTGAGATCTGTCTTTGACATCATACACAGACAGCTTAATCTGCGTCATCTGATTAATAAGAGAGTCCTGAAAGAAGGCAATGCTGCTTAGAAAGATAGGATTACTTGTCCCCTGCAAAATAAATTAAATTCAAACAATTGGTTAATTTTCCACTTTTGCAGTCAGGGACACATACCGGAAAAAATGGCAACAATATCTGTTACATTGTACAAAGCAAACGATTGTGTTTGACTTTCAGGTCCACGTGACATGAAAGGCTCGGTGCCAGGCACAAGGCATTATGGTGTAACTTTTACTCGCCCTATAGTAACATAACAAGCTCAGCTCTTGAACTATAATGTAACCAGAAGTAGTGTCAACATAACATTAGCTATTTTAAAGACAAAGAAGTAAATTAAATGGAACCGGTCACCATGAAAATGCATTTTAATCACTATATAGCATGTCATAGAGCAGGAGAGAGGCGTAAACTGATAAAACATTTTCTGAGATTAGATTAAGAATAACCTATGTTTTATTCGTTTAGTCTTCAGCTCTTTCTGGGATTTTCAGTCCAGTGGGCGGTCCATTCAGTGACTATTTCCTTTTTATAAGTGTGGATACAGATAGCTGTCAATCAATAATAGGACCACCCACCGGATCGAAAATCCAAGAGCAAACAGGTTTAAATGATGACAATACAGGTAATAATAACTGTACAAAGTGAAAATCACATATTCCTTGTCCTGTCAAATTAAGGCATATGTGGTTCTAGATCATCCCTAATATTGCCATGCATAGTAGACAAACAAAGTGCCTCAAACTGTGATCAGGGGTTAATGAGCCAAAAGGGCCAACCTAAAAAGGGAACTAGCATCCCATGCACATTAATTAACAGGGTCTGTTAAAAGAAGACATAAGGCTGCCTTCACTCTGCATGATTTGTGATCAGTGTCTATGCGTTTTAGAACTGATAGCCACGGATGTGTTTTGGCCTCCCATGTATCCCTATGGGCCCGGACTAGTCCTATATGGCCATCTGTGTGTGTCAGTTTTGTCACTGATCCGTTTGTGTCAGGTTTTTTCATGTAATTAGAATCAGAGACTGTTGCGATTTTGGGCTGCCTTGAAAAAAGCGGACACAAAGGACAGACACTGATCCGTAGCAATCCGCGTTAAATAACATGGATGCCTATGGAGTGCGGATCCGTATGGATTCATGAAAAAACGAATCCGTTTTGCTGTACTGAGCATGCTCAGAAGCAAGGTACAGCTCCTCCCACCCTTATCTCTGGTAACTGATGACGAATCCGTTAACAAAACGGTCTGTGGACATCAGCTGCCATCCGTCGGGACAGATCCGTGCCTGTCCGTGTGGTCTTTGAAATTCAAGGATCCACACGGACATAAAAATTATGCAATGAGAAGGCGGCCTTGTAGGTATAAGACAAATGCGAATATATATATTAGTAGATTGACACAACCAATTGTGTTCAAACCTAGGGACAACAAAGTAACAACTGAATCTGCTGTACTCATCACATAGGAAACACTTAGGCTGCGTTCACACATTGCGTATTTTGCCGCGTTTTTTTACGCGCGCTTTTCAAAATACGCAATGTGCTTTTTGTCTGCCTGCAAAGTGAATGGGAAATTCACTTTGCAGTGCAGACATTGCGTAAAAATACGCAGTGCGTTTTCCGGGAGAAAACGCAGCTCCGTAAAGAATTGATATGTCAATTCTTTACGGAGCTACTACTGCGTATTCTCCCAGAGGGGAGGAAGAATCCTGCTTCCTCCTCCCCTCTGTGACAGCTGTGACCGCCCCATTAGACTTCACATTGTGTTAATACACACTGTGAAGTCTAATTAAACTAAAGCAAGTGTGTGAAAAATAAAAAACAATGAATACATCACCTCTCCGACGCCTTTTCCCGGTTTGCGATCCCCGGTTCTAAGTCAGATTTCTTCTGCAAGACCTGTGGTGATGTCAGAGGGGGGGCGTTCCTGGGCACTCGCGGTCATGTGACCGCGAGCAGCCAATCAGCGATGGGACCGCCCGGTAACGCCCCCCCTCTGACATCACCACAGGTCTTGCAGAAGAAATCTGACTTACAACCGGGATCGCAAACCGGGAAAAGGCGTCGGAAGGTGATGTATTCATTGTTTTTTATTTTTCAGACACTTGCTTTAGTTTAATTAGACTTCACAGTGTGTATTAACACAATGTGAAGTCTAATGGGGCGGCCACAGCTGTCACAGAGGGGAGGAGGAAGCTGGATTCTTCCTCCCCTCTGTGACATCACTGCGCTTTCTGGGGGAAAGAAAGCGCAGTGTGTGAAAGCCCCTGCGTATTTTGCTGCGCTTTTTTACGCGGCCGAAAAACGCGGCAAAAAGCGCGCGTAAAAAAGCGCAGCAAAATACGCAAATGTGTGAACGCAGCCTTAAAGCGGATTCATAGAGTGAAACTCACCATAAGCAGCCAAAAGGTCTGATATCCATTGCACTTAGCAGGATGCCGCAGGCCCCAGTGATAAAGGCAAGACAGGTGCATAATATTGATGCAACAATCACTCTGAAACAGTCATAACATGGGTGAGGTGATTGGTGGTATCTTATATGCATACAGATGAGGTTTCTATAGGGTGGCAGTCACACAAGCGTGTTTGATGTAAAGTGTCTGTATGCAGCCTATTGATCACACCTACTGGCTGCCCAGCACTATACAAATGCACCACATTCGGGGCGCGTCCTGCTAAGAACATTCTGTATCAGACCTCTTGGCTGCTTATGGGGAGTTTTTTTTTAAATTATGTCCTTTTTGTGAATTTCTTTATAGAAGTGTGGCAAAAAAAAGCTTTTACTTATATCCAAAAATTGGAAGGGTTTTTGGCAAACTGAAAACGAGATGTGGGAGACTCCCTGCAAATATATGTAGGTAGGTGCTGTGGTCAGATGAGACCGAAATTGAACTTTTAGGCCAACAAAGTAAACTATGTCTGGAACCAAACCAACAGCTCATCACCCCAAGAACACCATCCCCACAGTGAAACATTGTGGTGACAGCATCATGCTGTTGGGATGTTTTTTGGCAGCAGGGACAGGGAAA
>JARQOC010001126.1:0-48982 GCA_033576535.1 Allobates femoralis | reverse complement strand
GAAGAACAGCTGGATGCAGGATATTAAAGACTGCAGGTAAGTAGGGATGTATCAGTAGGGTCTAGGTTTTTAGTTAGCAGATATCTTGCATTATATTTGGCAGAGTCCCCCAAAAAAGGACAAAATCATCTCCTGTCCTGTATACTGGATGTAATTTTCAGTATCTGCATTATTCTGTATATATACACTGCACAGTACCATTTCTACTGTCCTATATACTAGGTATGTTTCTCAGTATCTGTATTACTCTGTATATATACACTGCACAGTGCCACTTCTCCTGTCCTGTATACTGGGTGTAATCCTCAGTATCTGTATTACTCTGTATATATACACTGCACAGTGCCACTTCTCCTGTCCTGTATACTGGGTGTAATCCACAGTGTCTGTATTATTGTGTATGCACACTGCACAGTACCACTTCTCCTGTCCTGTATACTGGGTGTAATCCTCAGTATCTGTATTATTCTGTATATATACACTGCACAGTACCACTTCTCCTGTCCTGTATACTGGGTGTAATCCTCAGTATCTGTATTATTCTGTATATATACACTGCACAGTGCCACTTCTCCTGTCTTGTATACTGGGTGTAATCCTCAGTATCTGTATTACTCTGTATATATACACTGCACAGTACCACTTCTCCTGTCCTGTATACTGGGTGTAATCCTCAGTATCTGTATTAATCTGTATATATACACTGCACAGTACCACTTCTCCTGTCCTGTATACTGGGTGTAATCCTCAGTATCTGTATTATTCCGTATATACACTGCACAGTACCACTTCTCCTGTCCTGTATACTGGGTGTAATCCTCAGTATCTGTATTATTATGTATATATACACTGCACAGTACCACTTCTCCTGTCCTGTATACTGGGTGTAATCCTCAGTATCTGTATTATTCTGTATATATACACTGCACAGTACCACTTCTCCTGTCCTGTATACTGGGTGTAATCCTCAGTATCTGTATTATTCTGTATATATACACTGCACAGTAGCACTTCTTCTGTCCTTTATACTGGGTGTAATCTTCAGTATCTGTATTATTCCGTATATACACTGCACAGTACTACTTCTTCTGTCCTTTATACTGGGTGTAATCCTCAGTATCTGTATTATTCCGTATATACACTGCACAGTACCACTTCTCCTGTCCTGTATACTGGATGTAATCCTCAGTATCTGTATTATTCTGTATATATACACTGCACAGTACCACTTCTCCTGTCCTGTATACTGGGTGTAATCCTCAGTATCTGTATTATTCTGTATATATACACTGCACAGTACCACTTCTGTCCTGTATACTGGGTGTAACCCTCAGTATCTGTATTATTCTGTATATATACACTGCACAGTACCACTTCTGTCCTGTATACGGGGTGTAATCCTCAGTATCTGTATTATTCTGTATATATACACTGCACAGTGCCACTTCTCCTGTCCTGTATACTGGGTGTAATCCTCAGTATCTGTATTATTCCGTATATACACTGCACAGTGCCACTTCTCCTGTCCTGTATACTGGGTGTAATCCTCAGTATCTGTATTATTCTGTATATATACACTGCACAGTACCACTTCTTCTGTCCTGTACTTAGTGTAATCTTCAGTATCTGTATTATTCTATATATATATATACACTGCACAGTACCACTTCTCCTGCCCTGTATACTGGGTGTAATCCTCAGTATCTGTATTACTCTGTATATATACACTGCACAGTACCACTTCTTCTGTCCTTTATACTGGGTGTAATCCTCAGTATCTGTATTATTCTGTATATATATACTGCACAGTACCACTTCTCCTGTCCTGTATACTGGGTGTAATCCTCAGTATCTGTATTATTCCTTATATACACTGCACAGTACCACTTCTTCTGTCCTGTATACTGTGTGTAATCCTCAGTATCTGTATTATTCTGTATATATACACTGCACAGTACCACTTCTCCTGTCCTGTACTTAGTGTAATCCTCAGTATCTGTATTATTCTATATATATATACACTGCACAGTACCACTTCTCCTGTCCTGTATACTGGGTGTAATCCTCAGTATCTGTATATATACACTGCACAGTACCACTTCTCCTGTCCTGTATACTGGGTGTAATCCTCAGTATCTGAATTATTTTGTATATATACACTGCACAGTACCACTTCTTCTGTCCTGTATACTGGGTGTAATCCTCAGTATCTGTATTATTCTGTATATATACACTGCACAGTACCACTTCTTCTGTCCTGTACTTAGTGTAATCCTCAGTATCTGTATTATTCTATATATATATACACTGCACAGTACCACTTCTCCTGTCCTGTATACTGGGTGTAATCCTCAGTATCTGTATATAACACTGCACAGTACCACTTCTCCTGTCCTGTATACTGGGTGTAATCCTCAGTATCTGAATTATTTTGTATATATACACTGCACAGTACCACTTCTGTCCTGTATACTGGGTGTAATCCTCAGTATCTGTATTATTCTGTATATATACACTGCACAGTACCACTTCTGCCCTGTACACTGAGTGTAATCCTCAGTATTTGTATTATTCTGTATGTTAGGGTTAGGGTTAGCTGTAAGGTGACTAGAGGGATGGGGGCAGAGGGCTTAAAGTTAAAGCGCCACTCCAGTGCTAAATAAAACCCACTGGAGTGCTGCTTTAAGATTCCATGGGAGAACTATAACTTCCAGCATGTCCTGCAGATCCTACGGAATGCTGGGAGTTATACATCACCACAGGAGTGGTATGGTGCTTTCATGTACTGTGTACTTTATAAACTAACTGTAGAATTAAGGCAACCAGGTGCGCTAACACTAGTGCTGGTCCTGCAGCCAAGCTTGAATCCAGGAAACTATAGGACCTGCAGTGATGTAATGAAAAGGGATAGCTGGAGCATCACATGATGGCACAGAGCCCCCCCTCTTCCTTACATCACTGCAGGTCCTGTACAATTGACCTGCACTGACATGAACACTCAGTATCAGCACAGCCTGAGCTGTGCTGACAGGTATGTTATGCCTGGCCCTGTGACTGCAGGCATCTGCACTCCCTCCAGGCCACAGTTTAGTTCAGCACTGTATTATCCCTATTACTCTATATATATACACTGCACAGTGCCACTTCTCCTGTCCTGTATACTGGGTGTAATCCCCAGTATCTGTATTATTCTATATATATACACTGCACAGTACCACTTCTCCTGTCCTGTATACTGGGTGTAATCCTCAGTATCTGTATTATTCTGTATATATACACTGCACAGTGCCACTTCTCCTGTCCTGTATACTGGGTGTAATCCTCAGTATCTGTATTATTCTGTATATATACACTGCACAGTGCCACTTCTCCTGTCCTGTATACTGGGTGTATTCCCCAGTATCTGTATTATTCTGTATATATACACTGCACAGTACCACTTCTGCTGTCTTGTATACTGGGTGTAATACTCAGTATCTGTATTATTCTATATATATATATATACACTGCACAGTACCACTTCTCCTGTCCTGTATACTGGGTGTAATCCTCAGTATCTGTATTATTCTGTATATATACACTGCACAGTGCCACTTCTCCTGTCCTGTATACAGGGTGTAATCCTCATTATCTGTATTATTTTGTATATATACACTGCACAGTACCACTTCTGCTGTCTTGTATACTGGGTGTAATCCTCAGTATCTGTATTATTCTGTATATATACACTGCACAGTGCCACTTCTCCTGTCTTGTATACTGGGTGTAATCCTCAGTATCTGTATTATTATGTATATATACACTGCACAGTGCCACTTCTGCTGTCTTGTATACTGGGTGTAATCCTCAGTATCTGTATTATTATTCTGTATATATACACTGCACAGTGCCACTTCTGTCCTGTATACTGGGTGTAATCCTCAGTATCTGTATTATTATTCTGTATATATACACTGCACAGTACCACTTCTCCTGTCCTGTATACTGGGTGTAATCCTCAGTATCTGTATTATTCTGTATATATACACTGCACAGTGCCACTTCTCCTGTACAGTATACTGGGTGTAATCCTCAGTATCTGTATTATTATTCTGTATATATACACTGCACAGTACCACTTCTCCTGTTTTGTATACTGGGTGTAATCCTCAGTATCTGTATTATTCTGTATATATACACTGCACAGTACCACTTCTCCTGTCCTGTATACTGGGTGTAATCCTCAGTATCTGTATTATTCTGTATATACACTGCACAGTACCACTTCTCCTGTCCTGTATACTGGGTGTAGTCCTCAGTATCTGTATTATTCTGTATATATACACTGCACAGTACCACTTCTCCTGTCCTGTATACTGGGTGTAATCCTCAGTATCTGTATTATTCTGTATATATATATACTGCACAGTACCACTTCTCCTGTCCTGTATACTGGGTGTAATCCTCAGTATCTGTATTATTCTGTATATATACACTGCACAGTACCACTTCTCCTGTCCTGTATACTGGGTGTAATCCTCAGTATCTGTATTATTCTGTATATATACACTGCACAGTGCCACTTCTCCTGTACAGTATACTGGGTGTAATCCTCAGTATCTGTATTAATATTCTGTATATATACACTGCACAGTGCCACTTCTCCTGTACAGTATACTGGGTTTAATCCTCAGTATCTGTATTTCTTATATTTGAGTATTTTTCTATTTCTTGTTGATTCATGACCACTGACCATATAACATTTCTCTTTCCTGCAGCTGAGCATCTCCACATTCATGCTATCTGGATGACTGACACGTCTGACCCCTGTGTGTGACAGCCAAAAAAAAAACATCTGGATGCAGGATATTGAAGAATGCAGGTTAGTAAGGATATATCAGTAGGTTCTAGGTTTTTAGGTAGCAGATATATGTTATATTTGGCAGAGTCCCCCCAAAAAAGTACAAAATCCTCTGCAGCTTCATGGTAGAGGCCTAATCAGTGTTCATCTTATTGAATGAACATTGATTAGAACTCTCCACAGCTCTTTTCTGTAGACTCCTCTCATACTCCTCATACAGAAGACTACACCATGGTACAAAAAGTCCCCTTTCAGAGGACGAGAAGAAGCAAAGCTTTAAAGCTCCATTGTAATTTGTCTTTCCTAAATCCCTATAGGACACAAGGGCATTGCTAGGCAGTCAGATATGGGATCAACAGCCTGATGCCCTGAACCTCCTAAGTGCTTATAGAGATGTGTGATACAGCAGAGCTGCACCAGGAGGTAGACAGATGTTACTGCTCCTACATACAGCATGCATTATGATTCAGCTGTCTGCAGTCACAGAGTAACTACAGAATGTTCTTTAGTGACCAGACCTATGTACAGGATAGGTCATCAGAAGAAGCACACGAGTAGGGATCCGACACCTTGCTCTCCCACCGGCCATCAATCAGCTATTTGCTTCATCATCACTACTGAGGAGCCGCTGCTGATACTTCTGCTCTTGTTCTTATGAATAGAAGCACCAAGCAACCATTGGCGGAAGCCATTATACTCTGAATAAAACTGCACTCTCTCTGGAGCTTGTATCAGCTGATCGGTGGAGATGTCAGGTGTTGGGCCCACACTGAGCTGCTATTAATGGTCTGCTCTATAGATGGGTCATCAGTACTATATGCCAGCACAAACCCATTAATCTCTTATAGGGATTTTCTGGTCACAAAAGAAAAGCCTGTAGTTAAAATGAAAATTAAATAACATTTGTAAAAAGCAAATCAAGGCAGCAAAGATTGAGACAGAGAGACTCATTGCCAGAGAAAGTAAAAAGAATCCCAAAATATTTTTTAACTACATAAATAGTAAGAAACTAAAAAATGATGGTGTTGGCCCCTTTAAAAATAGTCTGGGTGAAATGGTGGATGAGGATGAGGAAAAAGCAAATATGCTAAATGACTTTTTTTCAACAGTATTTACACAAGAAAATCCCATGACAGACAATATGATCAGTGATAACAAAAATTCTCAATTAAACGTCACCTGCTTAACCCAAGAGGAAGTACGGTATCGTCTAAAAATCACTAAAATTGACAAATCCCCGGGCCCAGATGGGATACACCCCAGAGTGCTGCAGGAATTAAGTACTGTCATAGATAGACCATTATTTTTAATATTTAAAGATTCCATAATATCAGGGTCTGTACCACAGGACTGGCGTATAGCAAATGTGGTGCCAATATTCAAAAAGGGGACAAAAACTGAACTTGGAAATTATAGGCCAGTAAGCTTAACCTCTACTGTGGGTAAAATCCTAGAGGGTTTTCTAAGAGATGCTATACTGGAGTATCTGAACAAAAATAACCTCATGACCCATTATCAACATGGTTTTACGAGGGACCGTTCCTGTCAAACTAATCTAATAAGCTTCTATGAAGAAGTAAGTTCTGGACTGGACCAAGGAAATGCAGTGGATGTGGTGTATATGGACTTTTCAAAAGCTTTTGATACGGTGCCACACAAAAGGTTGATACATAAAATGAGGGCAATGGGGATAGGGGAAAATATGTGTAAGTGGGTTAAGAACTGGCTTAGTGATAGGAAACAAAGGGTGGTTATTAATGGAACACACTCAGAATGGTCACAGTTAACAGTGGGGTACCACAGGGGTCAGTGTTGGGCCCGCTCCTATTTAATATATTTATTAATGACCTTGTAGGGGGCATACAGAGTAGAATCTCAATATTTGCAGATGACACTAAACTCTGCAGGGTAATCAATACAGAGGAGGACAATTTTATATTACAGGAGGATTTATGTAAACTAGAAGCTTGGGCTGCTAAATGGCAAATGCGCTTTAATGGGGATAAATGTAAAGTCATGCACTTGGGCAGAGGAAACAAAGGGTATAATTATGTGCTTAATTATAAAACACTGGGCAAAACTACCACTGAAAAAGACCTGGGTGTATGGGTAGATGACAAACTCACATTTAGTGGCCAGTGTCAGGCAGCTGCTGTAAAGGCAAATAAAATAATGGGATGTATTAAAAGAGGCATAGATGCTCATGAGGAGAACATAATTTTACCTCTATACAAGTCACTAGTGCGACCACACTTAGAATACTGTGTACAATTCTGGTCTCCGGTGTATAAGAAAGACATAGCTGAACTAGAGCGGGTCCAGAGAAGAGCGACAAAAGTTATTAGAGGACTAAGGGGTCTGCAATACCAAGACAGGTTATTAAACTTGGGGTTATTTAGCTTGGAAAAACGAAGGCTTAGGGGTGATCTTATAATAATGTACAAATATATGAGGGGGCAGTACAGAGACCTTTCTAATGATCTCTTTACTCTTAGGCCTGAGACTGGGACAAGGGGGCATCCTCTACGTCTGGAGGGAAGAAGGTTTAATCATAATCACAGACGTGGATTCTTTACTGTAAGAGCAGTGAGACTATGGAACTCTCTGCCACATGATGTTGTAATGAGTGAGTCACTACTAACATTTAAGAAGGGCCTGGATGCCTTTCTTGAAAACTATAATATTACCGGTTATATATACTAGATTCTTTGATAGGGCGTTGATCCAGGGAATTAGTCTGATTGCCGTATCTGGAGTCAGGAAGGAATTTTTTCCCCCAATGTGGAGCTTAGTGTTGCCACATGGGGTTTTTTTGCCTTCCTCTGGATCAACATGTTAGGCTATGGGTTGAACTAGATGGACTTAAAGTCTTCCTTCAACCTTAAAAAAAAAAAAAAAAAAAAAAACTATGTTACTCTGTGACTGCAGACTGCTGAATTGTGACTGTGCAATGACCAAACTGTTATAATTTCCCTGTATTCCCGATGTGGGTGAGCAGTCACTTGACTTCATAAATACAATTTTCTGGTCATCATAATGGGAGACCCAGACAATGGGGTTTAGGGCACTGCCCTCCGGAGGTCACACTAGGTACTACAAGTTTGTAGACACCGCCTCCTCCGCTTATAAACCCCTACCGCAGGGAACATCCTCAGTTTTAAACTTAGTGTGCTCGGAGGATCACGCTTTGCTTGCACTTCACTGCATTCTCACTACTTACGTGATGGCGTCTGAAGACAAGGTAATATGGTCCTAGCGGGACCTGCGACAGCCTCCCCGCTCACCCTTTGTGGCACACGCTGGTGGAGGTACCGGAGGGCCTAGTGCCTGGACACTCTGTGTTCTCCCGGTACGCTGTTGCGCTCCTTTCCATCCCTCTCTGGGGGGCTCTGGAGAGTGGGAGATGGGAGCCTTGCACAGCTCCGCTCCGTCCGAGGCCTCCCTAAATGGTGCTTACAGACCGGACTGGAGCCAGCCCAGTCCGAGGCCTCCCTAAATGGTGCTTACACTCCGGACTGGGCTGAACCCCCGTCCGAGGCCTCCCTAAATGGTGCTTACAGACCGGACCGGCACTGAGGCACTCTGTGTCTCCTGTGTGCCTGGGGGTAGTGTCTGGCACTTTATGTGTCCTGACACTCAGACCGCGCGTTACCCTCGGGTCCGCGGATCTGGTGGTGTACCCTGTGCTGGGGTCACCTTGGCTGACCGCCCTGTGTGTGACAGGGGCTGAGGCCGTAGACTGGGCATGTTTGTGTGTGCTGACAGTCTGTGTATAGGTGTGTGATGATCCGCACTGTTTTTTCCCCGCGCTGCGGGCTCCAGCACCTCCATTACAGAGGCTGCTTGGAGGAGGAGAAGCAGCCCTTACGATGACGTCACCGGGGGGCGTGTGCGTGTGCTCCCGCGTGTTCCCGGCGCCGCCCACTTCTGTGCTGGCGGCGGCCATCTTCTCCCTCACTTCCCGGCTGGGTTCTACGGCAGCACGTGTCTGCACTTCAGAGGGAGACCGGAACTCGCGGAGGTCACGCACGCACACCGCTTCCTCCCACCGCGTTACTGCGGTCGGTAAGCCACCGGGATTCCCGGTTTGTTTGTTTGGCTTTGGCCTCTACTACCCCTACTGTGGCTATGTCCTCAGTAAGGAAGCATGCTGCTAAGGCGGCGGATAACACCACTACCTGTGCTACTTGCAAGGGAACTTTGGTGGAGGGGTCCTGCAATAACTGCGGACGCCCAGAAGCCCGGACTGGCTCAGCTGAGGCAGCAGCAGCTCCGGTGCTGTACCCTGAGGTCCAGGTGATCCCAGGGCCATGGGAAGCACAGAACAGGATCAATGAATCCTTGCTGTCCCAGATGTCCTCCATGTCGCAGTCACTGGAGGCACTGCATAGGAGACTGGAAAGCCCAGCTACTCCTTCCAGTTACCCCCGGGTGTCTCCCTCTTCTGCTGTGAGACCCCCTAAGCGGGCTCGTCGTGAGGAGTCACCCGAGCTCCAGGCTCTCTCTGAGGAGGAGCGTTCCTCTGATGGTGAGGAGGATGATGGGGGTTCAAACTTCGGGTCTGTATCTGTGTCTGAACCTCCAGACGGGGTGGAGGATCTGGTGTCCTCCATTAATGAGACCTTGCGTCTCGTGACTCCCCCTGAAGAGGTGGTCGTGCACCCGAAGGAGGTCTATCAATGGCTGCGGCCTGAGGCTAGACCAAGTGGCTCCTTCATGGACCACACTAATTTTGGAAGGGTGGTTAGAGCACCCAGGTTACATCCTGGGCGGCGCTATGTCCGCAAACCTAAGGACAATCGCTTCCCCTTCCCCCAGGAGGTGCTTCAGGAATGGTCGCAGTCTCCAAAGGTGGACGCTTCCATGACTAGGATTGCTGCACGCTCCCTTTTCTCTGCCTCTGATAGCTCCTCGCTGAAGGATGCTACTGATAGACAGGTCGAGCAACTCGCCAAGTCTTCCTATGAGGCTGTGGGGTCTTCATTTGCCCCTAATTTTGCCACGGTCTGGACCTTGCAAGCGATTACTACCTGCTTGGATGGTATCACTGACCTGGCAAAGTCCAGTCCGGAGGTCCTGGCACTCACTGAGAGAGCAAGGGCCTATGCGGACTACGCCAGGACGGCGTCTCTGGAAACTGCCACTCGCTCAGCTGTGGCTTCGGCCAATGCGATAGCGATCCGCAGGTTGTTGTGGCTGCGTCTTTGGGACTCAGATGCCACATCTAAGAAGATTTTGCAGAATCTTCCATTCTCTGGTGACAGGCTGTTTGGCACAGAGCTGGACAAGCTGATCAAGGATTCTGCTGAGTCTAAGATACCGCAGAATAAGCCTAAGCCACGGTATACCGTTAAGAGGAACCCGAAGCAGTGGTCCTTTCGGTCCAGCTCACAGTCATCAGCACCGTCCGCTCGCACGGACCGAGGGGGCAAGCCCGCTTCTCAGTGGCGCTCAAAGAGTCGTCAGAAGAAGCCGGCGGGGGCAGCTGCTGCCATCCCCAAGCCCGCCTCGACATGACTCGCTCTCTCATCCTGCCTCCCCACAGGTGGGGGGGCCGCCTGTCTCAATTCAAGGACAGGTGGCTGCTTCACGTTCAAGATCAGTGGGTTCGAGACGTAGTCTCGCGAGGTTACAGGATAGAGCTGACGTCAAAGCCATTATCCCGATTCCATCGGTCTGTTCCTTCCCCAGAAAAGACTCCGGCTTTTCTCCGGGTGTTGGAGGGACTCCGCAGAGACGGAGTAGTGGTCCCAGTACCCACGGCAGAGAGGTTCAGGGTTTTTTACTCCAACCTGTTTATTGTCCCAAAGAAGGACGGCTCCTTTCGGCCGGTCCTGGACCTAAAATTGTTCAACCGTCACGTGTTGGTTCGGAAGTTCCGCATGGAATCCCTGCACTCCGTGATCGCAGCTGTGTCACAGGGGGACTTCCTAGCGTCCATAGATATCCGAGACGCTTACCTTCACGTGCCCATTGCGCCGGCTCATCAACGCTGGTTACGATTCGCAGTGGGGGACGAACATCTCCAATTTGTGGCCCTACCCTTCGGGTTGGCCTCTGCACCACGGGTGTTCACGAAGGTGATGGCATCTATGATGGCTCTCCTGCATGTGCAGGGTCACGCCGTCATACCCTATCTGGACGACCTATTGGTCAGGGCGCCATCGGAAGACCGTTGTCGGGTGAGCCTGGAAGCGACCATGAGGTCTCTGGAACAGTTCGGGTGGCTTCTCAATACTCAGAAGTCGACCCTGGTTCCGACCCAGTCATTGACATATCTGGGCATGGATTTTCACACGGACTCAGCTCTGGTGTCTCTTCCTCAGGCCAAGCAGCTGGCGATCCACTCAGGAGTACGACACGTTCTCCTGTCGCCTCACTCATCCCTTCGGGAATTGATGAGACTGGTGGGACGCATGGTAGCGGCAATAGAGGCGGTGCCATTTGCACAGTTTCGTCTCCGTCCTCTCCAGCTGGAGATTCTTCGCCGGTGGGACAAGAGAGCGATCTCTCTGAATCGGTTGGTGACACTGTCACAACCGACCAGGGACTCCCTGCAGTGGTGGCTCCAGCCACGTCACTTGTCACGGGGAAGGTCCTTCCTCAAACCTTCTTGGTTAGTGGTGACCACCGACGCCAGTCTGAAGGGCTGGGGCGCGGTGTTCTTACACCACAGGGCTCAAGGCCTCTGGACTCAGGCGGAGTCGACGTTGCAGATCAACGTCCTGGAGATCAAGGCGGTCTATCTGGCGCTCCTGGCGTTTCAGAAATTCCTGGCAGGACGACCCATTCGGGTACAGTCCGACAATGCGACGGCCGTCGCCTACATAAATCATCAGGGAGGGACCAGAAGCGCTCAGGCCCTCGCCGAAGTCCACCGCATCCTATCGTGGGTGGAGGAACACGACTGCTTGATCTCCGCAGTTCACATCCCAGGGGTCGAGAACTGGGAGGCCGACTATCTGAGCCGGCAGGGGATGGACGCCGGAGAGTGGTCCCTGCATCCAGACGTCTTCCGGGACATCTGCAGCAGATGGGGCACTCCGGACGTAGATCTGATGGCCTCAAGGCTAAATCATCAGGTGCCCCAGTACGTGGCGAGATCGTGGGATCCTCAGTCCCTGGGGGCGGATGCTCTGATACTGAGTTGGTCCAGCTTCCAACTGCCGTATGTGTTCCCGCCTCTGGCTCTGATTCCCAGGGTCCTGTGGAAGATCAGGTCGGAGTGCAGGGTAGCCATTCTAGTGGCTCCAGATTGGCCCAGGAGGTCCTGGTATCCGGACCTGTGGCAACTGTCAGGCGGACACAGGTGGGCTCTTCCAGACCGCGCAGATTTACTCGCACAAGGCCCATTCTTCCACCTCAATTCCAGGGCCCTCAGATTGACTGCATGGCTCTTGAGGCCTGGCTCCTGACATCTAGGGGTTTCTCCCCTACAGTGGTGGCCACTATGAATCGGGCTAGGAAGCCTGTTTCCAGGAAGATGTACCACCGGACGTGGAAGATCTTTTTACCTGGTGTGCCTCTGGTGGACGGTCTCCTTGGCCCTTGTCCATCCCGACGTTGTTGGCTTTCTTACAGTCGGGTTTGGAGTTGGGATTATCCCTTGGCTCTTTGAAATGTCAAGTATCAGCACTTTCGGTGCTGTTTGACAGGCGATTGGCGCTCCTCCCGAAGGTGCGTCAATTTCTGCAGGGGGTGTCGCGGATGGTTCCGCCCTACAAGAGACCTCTGGACCCTTGGGACCTTAACATGGTCCTGGCGGCATTACAGAAACCGCCGTTTGAGCCGTTGAGAGATGTTTCTCTATCTCGTCTGTCCCAGAAAGTGGCCTTTCTGGTGGCGATTACGTCTCTAAGGAGGGTCTCAGAATTGGCTGCACTATCGTGCAAGTCACCCTTTCTGGTGGTTCACCAAGACAAGGTGGTGTTACGCCCACGGCCAGAATTCTTGCCGAAGGTGGTTTCAACTTTTCACCTGAACCAGGAGATTGTTCTCCCATCATTTTGCCCCGCTCCAGTTCATCAGGTGGAGCGCGACCTCCATACTCTGGATCTCGTGAGAGCTGTACGCATTTATGTGTCCAGGACCGCCTCCTTCAGGAGTTCGGATTCCTTATTTGTTCTTACGACAGGTCGCTGTAAGGGGTCCGCGGCTTCAAAGTCAACCTTGGCCAGATGGATTAAGGCTTCCATTCAAGAGGCTTACAGGTCCTCTGGTTTGCCTCTCCCGGTGGGATTGAGGGCTCACTCTACCAGGGCTGTAGGTGCCTCTTGGGCCTTGCGACATCGAGCGTCTGCTCTACAGGTGTGTCAGGCGGCCACTTGGTCCAGCCTGCACACTTTCTCTAAGCACTATATGGTGCATGCCCATGCCTCTGCGGATGCAAGTCTGGGCAGGCGGGTTCTCCAGGCGGCGGTTGCCCACCTTTGAAGGGAACCATGTGTTATCCGTCTTGTTGAGGAACTCTTCCCGCCCTGGGGTATTGCTTTAGGACATCCCCATTGTCTGGGTCTCCCATTATGATGACCAGAAAAAAGAGAATTTTGTTTACGTACCGTAAATTCTTTTTTCTTTAATCATCAATGGGAGACCCAGCACCCACCCAGTTGTTCCTTTGCATGTTTTGCATTTGTTCTGCTCTCTGTTGAGACAGTGTTTGCCGGGTTGTTGACCGTCTGTGCACGGCATTCTTCCCGATGTTTCGGGTGTGGTTTATGTTCTCCTCGCAGCTTATGGACCAAACTGAGGATGTTCCCTGCGGTAGGGGTTTATAAGCGGAGGAGGCGGTGTCTACAAACTTGTAGTACCTAGTGTGACCTCCGGAGGGCAGTGCCCTAAACCCCATTGTCTGGGTCTCCCATTGATGATTAAAGAAAAAAGAATTTACGGTACGTAAACAAAATTCTCTTTTTACTAACTTGCAGTCATGTTCTGACTATTCTAATTCAGATTCTTTCAATTCTCTTCTTTTGAGAGGAACAGGATGAGTTTAGTCAGCATGTGACTGTAAACGGCATACACATTAAAGGAAATTTCCTTTACGTCCTCAATCAGACGTGTGTGGCACATGTGTTCTATCTGTTTTTTTGACAGACACCACACATAGTAATTGTAATCTATGATGTTATTCACATGTCCATGTTTTTCCAGCTTCACAGATGACAAGGGTCAATACAAGTCTATGGGTCAATGAAAAACACAAACATCAGACACCGCTACCTTTCTTGCCACAGTTTGCAATGATGTGCCATCCTGGATGAGCTGCACTATCTGAGTAACTTCTGTAGGTTGTAGACACCACCTCATGCTACCTCCTAAGTGTGAGAGGAATGAAAAATGCAAAATAATCAAAACAAGAGCCAAAAAGGATGAGCAAAAGAAATGTTGTGTGACCACCACCTACAGAACCACTCTTTATAGGGGTTGTCTTGCTGATTGCCTATCATCTCTACCTGTTGTATTTTCTATTTGCACAACAGCAGGAGAAATTGATTCACAATCAGTGTTGCTTCATAAATGGACAGGTTGACTTCACAGAAGGGCGATTGACATGGAGTTATATTGTACTGTTTAAGTGTTTCTGGGGTTTTTTCAGCAGTGTATAAATACAATCCTAGATGACCATGACTTTAGTAGTGTTTAATAATGAGAAATAAAACAAGGAAAAGTAATGAACACACTTACTATGGTGAAAAAATCCCGCAAAAAATTTTCAGCTGCAAAATTCCATCAAAAAAAAAAAAAAGGTAGACAGCGCTCTCAAGTAAAGTTCAAATACTTCTCTTTATTGGTCCATAGTGACCATGATGTCTTGGTTCAAAGTCACTATGGGCCAATAAAGTGAAGTATTCAAAATTTGAGAGTGATGTGTGTGTATATATATATATATATAATATATATATATATATATATATATATATATACTCACACTGGAGAGAGGATGGGCATGCCTTGGAACTTGGGCCCCTAATATTTTAAGACCCTAGCAATGCACCTGGAGGGACATAATGTGTAATGCTGATGTCATGACCCATCCATTACTTTTTTAGTAACTGAACATCTCTTGTAAAAAATAAAGATAAACTGTATGACTACCACAAAATATCAGAATCACCTAAGGGTGATGCCACAAATTATATCTATGCATTTTTTCTGTTGCTTCATACAATACATGTATGCTTTTCAGTTCTTTTGCTTCAACAGTATGAAAAATGCTGTGGTGACAGGTAAATCAGGTAAGTGATCCCCCTCTCTCTTATTTTTTTTTCTTTTACTTCATGTCCGTTAGGCACACAGGTTAGGCAGTAAGCTCTTCGCTCTTGTCCCGTCTGCTGCGCATGCACGACTGTAAGTGGGGAAGAAGGCATTACCCATTTATGGAAGACAGACAAGAAGTGCCTGGTCGCTTGGAGCATGAGGATGTGGAGTGGCTCCGCTCTGTACAACAAAGGATCTAGCCCTCAATGTCCAAGTACAGAGTAGAGGGGTGAAAACTAGCTCTTCACCTCTATGGGTGCCGCGTCCTTTATGCAAAGAGTGCAAAGAGTTTCTAAATTTGACAAATGTCTTTAATTGTCAGGGACCTACAAAGTGTAACACTAACCCTCAAGCCCCAAATTCTTCACCCTTCCCTACCCTCAGTCTAACCATACCCTCACATGACATATCTATCCACTAACTCATTTCTGTGCACCCGTCCCTCAAGCACTATGCACCAAAATCTTCATCTCCCCCTAGAACCCTAACCTTTGTCTCCCCCTAGAAACCTTACCCTAACCTTTGTCGCCTCCTAGAACCCTCTCCACCATGCACCAAAATCTTCCCCCTATACCCCTAACCCTACCCTCAGTCTTACCCTAACCCTAGCCCTACCCCTAACCCTCAGTCTAACCCTAACTCTAATCCTACCCTCAGTCTAACCCTTACCCCTAACCCTAAGTCTAACACTAACCCTCTGTCTAACCACAACCCCTAGTCTAACCCTAACCCTCAGTCTAACCGTAACCCTAACCCCAACCTTCGTCGCCCCCTAGAACCCTGACCCTAACCTTTGTCTTCCTCTAGAACCCTCTCCACCAAGCACCAAAATCTTCATCTCCCCCTATAACCTTATACTTAATGTGAAATATCTATCATCACATTTCTGTGCACCCATCTCTCAAACACCATGCACCAAAATCTTCGTCTCCCCCTATAACCCTATACTTCACGTGACATATCTATCATCTCATTTCTGTGCACCCATCTCTCAAGCACCATGCACCAAAATCTTCGTCTCCCCCTATAACCCTAACCCTAACCCCTAACCCTAACCCTACCCTCAGTCTAACCCTAACCCTAACCCTACCCTCAGTCTAACCCTAAGCCTACCCTCAGCCTAACCCTAACCCTACCCTCAGCCTAACCCTAACCCTATCCTCAGTCTAACCCTAACCCTAACCCAACCCTCAGTCTAACCCTAACCTTAACCCTACCCTCAGTCTAACCCTAACCCTAACCCTACCCTCAGTCTAACCCTAACCCTAACCCTACCCTCAGTCTAACCCTAACCCTACCCTCAGTCTAACCCTAACCCTAACCCTACCCTCAGTCTAGCCCTAACCCAAACCCTACCCTCAGTCTAACCCTAACCCTACCCTTAGTCTAACCCTAACCCTAATCCTCGTCTCCCCCTATAACCCTAACCCTACCCTCAGTCTTACCCTAACCCTCAGTCTAACCCTATCCCTAACCCTACCCCTAACCCTCAGTCTAACCCAAACCCTACCCTCAGCCTAACCCTACCCTCAGTCTAACCCTAACTCTAATCCTACCCTCAGTCTAACCCTAACCCTCAGTCTAACACTAACCCTCTGTCCAACCACAACCCCTAGTCTAATCCTAACCCTAACCATAACCCTAACCCCAACCTTCGTCGCCCCCTAGAACCCTGACCCTAACCTTTGTCTTCCCCTAGAACCCTCTCCACCAAGCACCAAAATCTTCATCTCCACCTATAACCTTATACTTAATGTGAAATATCTATCATCACATTTCTGTGCACCCATCTCTCAAGCACCATGCACCAAAATCTTCATCTCCCCCTATAACCCTATACTTCAAGTGACATATCTATCATCTCATTTCTGTGCACCCATCTCTCAAGCACCATGCACCAAAATCTTCGTCTCCCCCTATAACCCTGACCCTAACCCTAACCCTACCCTCAGTCTAACCTACCCTCGGTCTAACTCTAACCCTAACCCCAACCTTCAGTCTAACCCTAACCCTACCCTCAGCCTACCCTAACCCTCAGTCTAACCCTCAGTCTAACCCTAACCCTACCCTCAGTCTAACCCCAACTCTCAGTCTAACCCTAACCCTACCCTCAGTCTAACAACCCTAACTCTAACCCTAACCCTCAGTCTAACACTAACCCTCAGTCTAGCCCTAACCCCTAGTCTAATCCTAACCCTAACCCTCAGTCTAACCCTAACCGTAACCCTGACCCCAACCTTCGTCTCCCCCTAGAACCCTAACCCTAACCTTTGTCTTCCCTAGAACCCTCTCCACCCAGCACCAAAATCTTCATCTCCCCCTATAACCTTATACTTAATGTGAAATATCTATCATCACATTTCTATGCACCCATCTCTCAAGCACCATGCACCAAAATCTTCGTCTCCCCCTATAACCCTAACCCTAACCCCCAACCCCAACCCTAACCCCTAACCACTAACCCCCTAACCCTAACCCTATCCTCAGTCTAACCCTAACCCTACCCTCAGTCTAACCCTAACCCTAACCTTAACCCTACCCTCAGTCTAACCCTAACCCTACCCTCAGTCTAACCCAAACCTTAAGCCTACCCTCAGTCTAACCCTAACCCTAACCGTACCCTCAGTCTAACCCTAACCCTAACCCTACCCTCAGTCTAACCCTAACCCTAACCCTATCCTCAGTCTAACCCTAACCCTACCCTCAGTCTAACCCTAACCTTAACCCTACCCTCAGTCTAACCCTAACCCTACCCTCAGTCTAACCCTAAACCTAACCCTACCCTTAGTCTAACCTAACCCTACCTCAGTCTAGCCCTAACCCAAACCCTACCCTCAGTCTAACCCTAACCCTACCCTCAGTCTAACCCTAACCCTAACCCTATTCCTCGTCTCCCCCTAAACCCTGACCCTAATCCTCGTCTCCCCCTATAACCCTAACCCTACCCTCAGTCTTACCCTAACCCCAGTCTAACCCTATCCCTAACCTACCCCTAACCCTCAGTCTAACCCAAACCCTACCCTCAGCCTAACCCTACCCTCAGTCTAACAATAACATTAACTCTAATCCTACCCTCAGTCTAACACTAACCCTCTGTCTAACCACAACCCCTAGTCTAATCCTAACCCTAACCTCTGTCTAACCCTAACCCTCAGTCTAACCCTAACCATAACCCTAACCCCAACCTTCGTCGCCCCCTAGAACCCTGACCCTAACCTTTGTCTTCCCCTAGAACCCTCTCCACCAAGCACCAAAATCTTCATCTCCACCTATAACCTTATACTTAATGTGAAATATCTATCATCACATTTCTGTGCACCCATCTCTCAACCACCATGCACCAAAATCTTCGTCTCCCCCTATAACCCTAACCCTAACCCTAACCCTAACCTCTAGACTAAACCCCGTTATCCTCATTCTCCTCCCCAGGCTCCGCTTTCCTCCTCCAGACTCCTCTGTCCCCCCTCCTCCAGACTCCTCTGTCCCCCTCCTCCAGACTCCTCTGTCCCCCCTCCTCCAGACTCCTCTGTCCTCCCTCCTCCAGACTCCTCTGTCCCCCTCCTCCAGACTCCTCTGTCCTCACTCCTCCAGACTCATCTGTCCTCCCTCCTCCAGACTCCTCTGTCCCCCCTCCTCCAGACTCCTCTGTCCTCCCTCCTCCAGACTCCTCTGTCCTCCCTCCTCCAGACTCCTCTGTCCCCCCTCCTCCAGCCCTCTGTCCCCCTCCTCCAGACTCCTCTGTCCCCCTCCTCCAGACTCCTCTGTCCCCCTCCTCCAGACTCCTCTGTCCCCCCTCCTCCAGACTCCTCTGTCCCCCTCCTCCAGACTCCTCTGTCCCCCCTCCTCCAGACTCCTTTGTCCCCCTCCTCCAGACTCCTTTGTCCTCCCTCCTCCAGACTCCTTGTCCTCCCTCCTCCAGACTCCTCTGTCCTCCCTCCTCCAGACTCCTCTGTCCCCTCCCCCCTGCCCCTCCAGACTCCTCTGTCCTCCCTCCTCCAGACTCCTCTGTCCCCCCCTCCTCCAGACTCCTCTGTCCCCCCTCCTCCAGACCTCTGTCCCCTCCTCCAGACCCTCTGTCCCCCCTCCTCCAGACCCCTCTGTCCCCCTCCTCCAGACTCCTCTGTCCCCCCTCCTCCAGACTCCTCTGTCCCCCCTCCTCCAGACTCCTCCGTCCTCGTTCTCCTCACTCCTGTCTCCTTCAGACTCTTCTGTATTCTCCTCCAGACTCCTCTGTCCACTTCCCCCTCCTTCAGATGCCCCTACCTTCTTCAGACCCCTCTATCTTCCTCATTCAGACTTCTGCTCCCTACTCCAGATTCCTCTGTCCTATTCATTAGACTGCTTTGTATCCTCCAGACTTCTCTGTCCCCTTCAGACAAGTCGATCCTCCTCCCCAGACTCCTCTGTCTCGTCCTCGAGACTCTTCTCATTCAGACTTCTGTCCCCTCCTACAGAATCCTCTGTCCTATTCATTAGACTCCCTTGTATCCTCCAGACTCCTCTGTCCTCCCTCCTCCAGACTCCTCTGTCCTCCCTCCTCCAGACTCCTCTGTCCTCCCTCCTCCAGACTCCTCTGTCCTCCCTCCTCCAGACCCCTCTGTCCTCTCTCCTCCAGACTCCTCTGTCCTCTCTCCTCCAGACTCCTCTGTCCTCCCTCCTCCAGACTCCTCTGTCCTGCCTCCTCCAGACTCCTCTGTCCTCCCTCCTCCAGACTCCTCTGTCCTCCCTCCTCCAGACCCTCTGTCCTCTCTCCTCCAGACTCCTCTGTCCTCCCTCCTCCAGACTCCTCTGTCCTCCCTTCTCCAGACTCCTCTGTCCCCCTCCTCCAGACTCCTCTGCCCCCCCCCTCCTCCAGACTCCTCTGCCCCCCCTACTCCAGACTCCTCTGTCCCCCTCCTCCAGACTCCTCTGCCCCCCCCTCCTCCAGACTCCTCTGTCCTCCCTCCTCCAGACTCCTCTGTCCTCCCTCCTCCCAGACTCCTCTGTCTCCTTCAGACTCCTCTGTCCTCCCTCCTCCAGACCATGGGCCCATGAGAGAATAGTGTATGGGAAACTTTCTATTAAAGGAGATTTTCCATTTAAATGTTACTCTATTATTTTTTCCTAGTGTGAGCCTAACGGCATAAGGAATATAAGAATGGAGAATTCCTTTAAGTGGCACAATTTATACAGACAAAACTGTGTTTTACAAATATGAGTAAATCACGGTGCACATTAGCATTACGCAAACGTTTTCATAGAAGCTGCACACACACATTAGACACATCACAAGAGCATGAACAGCTAAACAGCTCGTAATAAAGGATTGCAAGTGAATGATCGGCCTCAGTCCCCTGTGAATAGGCAGAAGCACAGCAATGTACAAGTGCAGCTCAATGAATTAGAAGATCATCAAAAAGGTGATTTATCTCAGTAATTCAATACATAAAGTGACACCCATATATTATATAGAGTCATTACACATAGAGGGATCTATGTCATGTGTTTATTTCTGTTAATGTTGATGATTATGAAACCCAAAGGTCATTATCTCAGAACATTAAAGTAGGGAGGATGAAGGGTCTGAGAGATAAAATATGACCTAAATAGGTATCAGAGGCTTCACCTTGTGTGGTTGTGAGAGTCACAACCACTATAAAAGCAGATCAGTCCCCAGCGTGGTGCATATAGAGTAGGGAGGATGAAGGGTTAAACACTGCGCTGCCGTATTCCACCAGACATCAAAGGGTGAATATAATGTCTGTCTCATTGCAGTGTTGCCCTAACTGCGGTGGAGATGGCATGGTACTCTGCCCAATTTGCAACGGAATGACAATTGTAAGTATTACGATATAATATGGAACCTTCATTAAAAAAATATCCAAAATTCCAATTTCCAGGTTATAATGAGAAACCAATTAACACAGGAACAATTGTGACTGCTGTATCTAAGTATGTCATATGTCATAATATCTCCCTCCTCTTCTGGTGTATATAAGTATTCAATGTGTGATACTGTCTGCTGATCTGTGTATCTAATCCTCGCCTGTGTGATACTGTCTGCTGAGCTGTGTATCTAATCCTATCCTATGTGATACTGTCTGCTGAGCTGTGTATCTAATCCTCTCCTGTGTGATACTGTCTGCTGAGCTGTGTATCTAATCCTATCCTGTGTGATACTGTCTGCTGAGCTGTGTATCTAATCCTCTCCTGTGTGATACTGTCTGCTGAGCTGTGTATCTAATCCTACTCCTGTGTGATACTGTCTGCTGAGCTGTGTATCTAATCCTTCCTGTGTGATACTGTCTGCTGAGCTGTGTATCTAATCCTCTCCTGTGTGATACTGTCTGCTGAGCTGTGTATCTAATCCTCTCCTTTGTGATACTGTCTGCTGAGCTGTGTATCTAATCCTATCCTGTGTGATACTGTCTGCTGAGCTGTGTATCTAATCCATCCTGTGTGATACTGTCTGCTGAGCTGTGTATCTAATCCCATCCTGTGTGATACTGTCTGCTGAGCTGTGTATCTAATCCTATCCTGTGTGATACTGTCTGCTGAGCTGTGATCTAATCCTATCCTGTGTGATACTGTCTGCTGAAGCTGTGTATCTAATCCTTCCTGTGTGATACTGTCTGCTGAGCCGTGTATCAATCTCTCCTGTGTGATACTGTCTGCTACTGTGTATCTAATCCTCTCCTGTGTGATACTGTCTGCTGAACTGTGTATCTAATCCTATCCTGTGTGATACTGTCTGCTGAACTGTGTATCTAATCCTCTCCTGTGTGATACTGTCTGCTGAGCTGTGTATCTAATCCCATCCTGTGTGATACTGTCTGCTGAACTGTGCATCTAATCCTCTCCTGTGTGATACTGTCTGCTGAGCTGTGTATCTAATCCTATCCTGTGTGATACTGTCTGCTGACCTGTGCATCTAATCCCATCCTGTGTGATACTGTCTGCTGAGCTGTGTATCTAATCCTATCCTGTGTGATACTGTCTGCTGAGCTGTGTATCTAATCCTATCCTGTGTGATACTGTCTGCTGAACTGTGTATCTAATCCTCTCCTGTGTGATACTGTCTGCTGAGCCGTGTATCTAATCCTATCCTGTGTGATACTGTCTGCTGAACTGTGTATCTAATCCTCTCCTGTGTGATACTGTCTGCTGAGCTGTGTATCTAATCCCATCCTGTGTGATACTGTCTGCTGAACTGTGTATCTAATCCTCTCCTGTGTGATACTGTCTGCTAAGCTGTGTATCTAATCCTATCCTGTGTGATACTGTCTGCTGAGCTGTGTATCTAATCCTCTCCTGTGTGATACTGTCTGCTGAGCTGTGTATCTGATCCTCTCCTGTGTGATACTGTCTGCTGAGCTGTGTATCCGATCCTCTCCTGTGTGATACTGTCTGCTGAGCTGTGTATCTAATCCTATCCTGTGTGATACTGTCTGCTGAGCTGTGTATCTAATCCTATCCTGTGTGATACTGTCTGCTGAACTGTGTATCTAATCCTCTCCTGTGTGATACTGTCTGCTGAGCTGTGTATCTAATCCCATCCTGTGTGATACTGTCTGCTGAACTGTGTATCTAATCCTCTCCTGTGTGATACTGTCTGCTGAGCTGTGTATCTAATCCTATCCTGTGTGATACTGTCTGCTGAGCTGTGTATCTAATCCTATCCTGTGTGATACTGTCTGCTGAGCTGTGTGTAATCTAATCCTATCCTGTGTGATACTATCTGCTGAGCTGTGCATCTAATCCCATCCTGTGTGATACTGTCTGCTGAGCTGTTTATCTAATCCTATCCTGTGTGATACTGTCTGCTGAGCTGTGTATCTAATCCTATCCTGTGTGATACTGTCTGCTGAACTGTGTATCTAATCCTCTCCTGTGTGATACTGTCTGCTGAGCTGTGAATCTAATCCCATCCTGTGTGATACTGTCTGCTGAACTGTGTATCTAATCCTCTCCTGTGTGATACTGTCTGCTAAGCTGTGTATCTAATCCTATCCTGTGTGATACTGTCTGCTGAGCTGTGTATCTAATCCTCTCCTGTGTGATACTGTTTGCTGAGCTGTGTATCTGATCCTTCCTGTGTGATACTGTCTGCTGAGCTGTGTATCCGATCCTCTCCTGTGTGATACTGTCTGCTGAGCTGTGTATCTAATCCTCTCCTGTGTGATACTGTCTGCTGAGCTGTGTATCTAATCCTCTCCTGTGTGATACTGTCTGCTGAGCTGTGTATCTAATCCTCTCCTGTGTGATACTGTCTGCTGAGCTGTGTATCCGATCCTCTCCTGTGTGATACTGTCTGCTGAGCTGTGTATCTAATCCTCTCCTGTGTGATACTGTCTGCTGAGCTGTGTATCTAATCCTCTCCTGTGTGATACTGTCTGCTGAACTGTGTATCTAATCCTCTCCTGTGTGATACTGTCTGCTGAGCTGTGTATCTAATCCTCTCCTGTGTGATACTGTCTGCTGAGCTGTGTATCTAATCCTCTCCTGTGTGATACTGTCTGCTGAGCTGTGTATCTAATCCTATCCTGTGTGATACTGTCTGCTGAGCTGTGTATCTAATCCTATCCTGTGTGATACTTCTGCGAGCTGTGATCTATCCTCTGTGTGATACTGTCTGCTGAGCTGTGTATCTAATCCTTCCTGTGTGATACTGTCTGCTGAGCTGTGTATCTAATCTATCCTGTGTGATACTGTCTGCTGAGCTGTGTATCTAATCCTCTCCTGTGTGATACTGTCTGCTGAGCTGTGTATCTAATCTATCCTGTGTGATACTGTCTGCTGAGCTGTGTATCTAATCCTTCCTGTGTGATACTGTCTGCTGACGTGTATCTAATCCTTCCTGTGTGATACTGTTGCTGAGCGTGTATCTAATCCTATCCTGTGTGATACTGTCTGCTGACTGTGTATCTAATCCTCCTGTGTGATACTGTCTGCTGAGCGTGTATCTAATCCATCCTGTGTGATACTGTCTGCTGAACTGTGTATCTAATCCTCTCCTGTGTGATACTGTCTGCTAGCTGTGTATCTAATCCCATCCTGTGTGTACTGTCTGTGAACTGTGTATCTATCTCTCCTGTTGATACGTCTGCTGAGCGTGTATCTAATCCCTCCTGTGTGATACTGTCTGCTGACTTGTATCATCCTTCTGTGTGATATGTCTGCTGACGTGTATTATCCTTCCTGTGTGATACTGTCTGCTGAGCTGTGTATCTAATCTCCTGGTGATACTGTCTGCTGACTGTGTATCTAATCTCTCTGTGTGATACTGTCTGCTGAGTGTGTATCTAATCCTCCTGTGTGATACTGTCTGCTGACTGTATCTAATCCTCTCCTGTGTGATACTGTTGCTGAGCTGTGTATCTAATCCTCTGTGTGATACTGTCTGCTGAGCTGTGTATCTAATCCTTCCTGTGTGATACTGTCTGCTGAGCTGTGTATCTAATCCTATCCTGTGTGATACTTCTGCTGACTGTGATCTAATCTATCCTGTGTGATACTGTCTGCTGAGCTGTGTATCTAATCCTATCCTGTGTGATACTTCTGCTGACTGTGTATCTAATCCTATCCTGTGTGATACTGTCTGCTGACTGTGTATCTAATCCTCTCCTGTGTGATACTGTCTGCTGAGCCGTGTATCTAACCTATCCTGTGTGATACTGTCTGCTGAACTGTGTATCTAATCCTTCTGTGTGATACTGTCTGCTGAGCGTGTATCTAATCCCATCCTGTGTGATACTGTCTGCTGAACTGTGTATCTAATCCTTCTGTGTGATACTGTCTGCTAAGCTGTGTATCTAATCCTATCCTGTGTGATACTGTCTGCTGAGCTGTGTATCTAATCCTCTCTGTGTGATACTGTCTGCTGACTGTGTATCTATCCTCTCCTGTGTGATACTGTCTGCTGAGCTGTGTATCCATCCTCCTGTGTGATACTGTCTGCTGAGCTGTGTATCTAATCCTATCTCTGTGTGATACTGTCTGCTGAGCTGTGTATCTAATCCTATCCTGTGTGATACTGTCTGCTAAACTGTGTATCTAATCCTCTCCTGTGTGATACTGTCTGCTGAGCTGTGTATCTAATCCATCCTGTGTGATACTGTCTGCTGAACTGTGTATCTAATCCTCTCCTGTGTGATACTGTCTGCTGAGCTGTGTATCTAATCCTATCCTGTGATACTGTCTGTGTGTGTGTATCTAACCTTTTGTGATCTATCTGATGACTGTGCATTTAATCCCATCCTGTGTGATACTGTCTCTGAGTGTGTATCTAATCCTATCCTGTGTACTGTCTGCTGAGCTGTGTATCTAATCCTATCCTGTGTGATACTGTCTCTGAGCTGTGATCAATCCTCTCGTGTGTTATACTGTCTGCTGAGCTGTTATCTAATCCTATCCTGTGTGATACTGTCTGCTGGCTGTGTATCTAATCCTATCCTGTGTGATACTGTCTGCTGAACTGTGTATCTAACTCCTCTCCTGTGTGATCTTCTGCTGAGCCGTTATTTACTATCCTGTGTATACTGTCTGCTGAGCTGTGTATTATCCTATCTCTGTGTGATAACTGTCTGCTGAGCTGTGTATCTAATCCATCCTGTGTGATACTGTCTGCTGAACTGTGTATCTAATCCTCTCCTGTGTGATACTGTCTGCTAAGCTGTGTATCTAATCCTATCCTGTGTGATACTGTCTGCTGAGCTGTGTATCTAATCCTCTCCTGTTGATACTGTCTGCTGAGCTGTGTATCTGATCCTCTCTGTGTGATACTGTCTGCTGAGCTCTGTATCCGATCCTCTCCTGTGTGATACTGTCTGCTGAGCTGTGTATCTGATCCTCTCCTGTGTGATACTGTCTGCTGAGCTGTGTATCTAATCCTCTCCTGTGTGATACTGTCTGCTGAGCTGTGTATCTAATCCTCTCCTGTGTGATACTGTCTGCTGAGCTGTGTATCTAATCCTCTCCTGTGTGATACTGTCTGCTGAGCTGTGTATCTAATCCTCTCCTGTGTGATACTGTCTGCTGAGCTGTGTATCTAATCCTCTCCTGTGTGATACTGTCTGCTGAGCTGTGTATCTAATCCTATCCTGTGTGATACTGTCTGCTGAGCTGTGTATCTAATCCTATCCTGTGTGATACTGTCTGCTGAGCTGTGTATCTAATCCTCTCCTGTGTGATACTGTCTGCTGAGCTGTGTATCTAATCCTCTCCTGTGTGATACTGTCTGCTGAGCTGTGTATCTAATCCTATCCTGTGTGATACTGTCTGCTGAGCTGTGTATCTAATCCTCTCCTGTGTGATACTGTCTGCTGAGCTGTGTATCTAATCCTATCCTGTGTGATACTGTCTGCTGAGCTGTGTGTATCTAATCCTATCCTGTGTGATACTGTCTGCTGAGCCGTGTATCTAATCCTATCCTGTGTGATACTGTCTGCTGAGCCGTGTATCTAATCCTATCCTGTGTGATACTGTCTGCTGAGCTGTGTATCTAATCCTATCCTGTGTGATACTGTCTGCTGAGCTGTGTATCTAATCCCATCCTGTGTGATACTGTCTGCTGAACTGTGTATCTAATCCTCTCCTGTGTGATACTGTCTGCTGAGCTGTGTATCTAATCCCATCCTGTGTGATACTGTCTGCTGAACTGTGTATCTAATCCTCTCCTGTGTGATACTGTCTGCTGAGCTGTGTATCTAATCCTATCCTGTGTGATACTGTCTGCTGAGCTGTGTATCTAATCCTCTCCTGTGTGATACTGTCTGCTGAGCTGTGTATCTAATCCTCTCCTGTGTGATACTGTCTGCTGAGCTGTGTATCTAATCCTATCCTGTGTGATACTGTCTGCTGAGCTGTGTATCTAATCCTCTCCTGTGTGATACTGTCTGCTGAGCTGTGTATCTAATCCTCTCCTGTGTGATACTGTCTGCTGAGCAGTTTTCTTCTTTGCTGCCCCCTGTGACGACGCTCTGGATCCTGGGTCATCAATGCTGTAGGAGAGGCGAGTGCAGCGCCGGCATTGTGCTTCTATCTCAGCCACAGAAGACAATGTAAGGGGACAGAGTTAGGCTACGTTCACACATTGCGTATTTTGCCGCGTTTTTTTACGCGCGCTTTTCAAAATACGCAATGTGCCTTTTGTCTGCCTGCAAAGTGAATGGGAAATTCACTGCAGTGCAGACATTGCGTAAAAATACGCACTGCGTTTTCCGGGAGAAAGCGCAGCTCCGTAAACAATTGATATGTCAGTTGTGTACGCAGCTACTTCTGCGTATTCTCCCAGAGGGGTGAAGAATCCTGCTTCCTCCTCCCCTCTGTGACATGTGTGACAGCCCCATTAGATTTCACAGAGTATTAATATACACTGTGAAATCTAAATTAAACAGAGGCAAATGTATGGAAAATAAAAAAGAATCAATACTTCACCTGTCCGACGCCTTCTGCCGCTGTCCGGTCTCCGATTCCAAGTGAGAGATGTACTGACAGGACCTGTGCTGATGTCAGAGGGGCGTTCCCGGGCACTCGTGGTCATGTGATACATATCACATGACCGCGAACAGCCAATCAGCGCTGGGAACGCCCCGGGAACACCCCCCCCCCCTCTGACATCACCACAGGTCTTCTCAGTACATCTCTCACTTGGAACCGGAGACCGGAGAGCGGCAGAAGGCACCGGACAGGTGAAGTATTCATTCTTTTTTATTTTCCATACATTTGCTTCTGTTTAATTTAGATTTCTCAGTGTATATTAATACACTGTGAAATCTAATGGGGCTGTCACAGAGGGGAGGAGGAAGCAGGATTTTTCCTCCCCTCTGTGACATCACTGCGCTTTCTGGAGTAAAGAAAGACCAGTGTGTGAAAGCCCCTGCGTATTTTGTTGCGCTTTTTTGCGCGGCCGAAAAACGCGGCAAAAAGCGCGCCAAAAAAGCGCAGCAAAATACACAAATGTGTGAACGCAGGGCTGATTTCACATCACTGCAAGATCAGGTTCAGGGCTGTCCGGTGTGAACCTGACAGCCCTGGATCTGATTTTGAAACAGAACCAGAGGGCAAATATTCGCTCCGGTCCGATTTGTAGCTGGATTCAGCAGAGTGCAGCTGCTGAAATTTCAAGATTCTGAAATCTCTGCAGGGGACAGCTCCAGGTGCTGAAGTTTCGCTGCTAAACTCCAGCACCTGGCGTCCGGCCCCGATTTTATGTCAGATCCGATGCCATAGACTCCCATGTTAGGGGGCGCCGGATCCGGGAGGATCTGATTTGTGCCGATTTTTGCTCCGTTTTTGTGTCTGGGAGCAAAATCCGGATTCTCCCGGACAGATGGAAACCGGATAGCAAATAGCTGCCATCTGGCTCCATCCGGCCCCATAGGAATACTATGGGGCCGAAACCGGATCCCAAAAACCATGATGTGAAACCGGTCTTAGAAGTAGTGAGGCCCCTTAGGCTGGTTTCACACCACGTTTTTGGGCTGTCAGGTTCTGTCCGGTGTTTTACAGGAAATACCAGACAGAACCTGACAGCCCCGGACAAACAGATGACTCACCGTGGCCGGGACTCTGGGGGACAGGCGTTTCGTCTTCCTCCTTGTCACGGGGTGCGGCGCCTGCCGGTAGTGGGGCCCGGTGGTACAGATCAAAAATGAAGACGTCGTGGGTTGAACAGATTAGGGGTTGTTTAGTGACGCCACCTATGAGAGTTCCGGTAACGATACTGACGCTGCGGGGCCTCCGGGGGATGGAATGCAGCAAGATGGAACGCTCCCCACAGGCTGAGCGGTGATCCCCGGAGCCATAAGCTGCACAAGATGTTCTGAGGAAGCTGCGGTTACCTTTAGTGTGCGGATAGACAGTTCATAAGAAAGCACGGACACTGTAAGTCTCTGTAACGGGTTCTTTACTGTAACCAGCAGGCAGTACATGGTATACAGTTTGTAGGTAGTGGACCGGGTGGACTCAGCAATGACCAGTGTGTTCTCAGAGATCCACGGTGTTCCTCCATTCTATCTAAGTACTGTGCCGTTGTCACCCAGGAATGCCAGATCGGGTACAAGGAGGCTGCTCGAATGCCCTATCCGGGGTATACGTTCCGGATGTTTTGGGGAGCCTTGGGTCCTTTTGGTGGGTACACCGCTGGCTAGACGACTGGATGTGGCGGTGGTGGGGTGCTCCTGTAAAGCGGTCCCTCCACTCCTCTGGTTCGCATAGCAGTGCTGAACTACTACTAGCTTCTGTACCAGCAAACCGGCTGTAGATGGGCACGGGATGATTTTGGACCCGCATGTAGATGCCCGTAGATCGGTTGTTAAGGCACCGGGAATAATGGCGCCCAACCGGGGTGATGGCCAGGGAGACGGCCAGGGGGCCGCACGGAACTGTGCAGCCCCCTGTGCTAGGTTGCAGAGCTGATGATCTTGCTTCCTTCTCCTACGTTGCCAAAGTCAGTTCTCCTTCTGCACATTACCACTACACTCCGCCCACCAGGACCTTATTAGCCCTCTATGCTAGGTGATGCATGTAGGGTATGGATCTCTCAGTTAACTGTGTGATTGCGGAGTCAGAGAATATTGCTGCTGCTGTCTTGGCTGCAATACCCTCCTGTGACACACTCGTTGCGGGGCGCCACACAGAACCAGAGGGCAAATATGCCTTCCGTCTTGCTTTCTGCCAGGTCCGGCAGTTCACAGCAGCAGGAGCTGTCCCTGCTGAAATGTCAGGATAGTGGCTAGCAGGGGAGCTGGCCGCGGTCCTGAAACGTCAGCGGGGAGCTCTCCAGCTGCTGAAATTCAATTGAGCTCACCGCTGAACTCCAACAGTCGGCGTCCAGCTACCGGATCCAATTTTTTTTGTCGGATCCGATTTGTGCAGACTTTTGCACATTTTTGTGTCCGGGACAAAAATCGTACTCAGCCTCATTCTGCCGGACAGGGACAAAACCGGATGGCAAATAGCTGCTATCCGACACCATAGGGCTGCATTATGTCAAAATCGGGTCTGGGGCTGTCCAGTTTACACCGGACACCCCCGGACCTGATCACACCGTGGTGTGAAACCGGCCTTAGGGGGCAAAGTAAAATAAAGAAGAAAAAAATTGAAAAAAAAAAGTTTTTGAAAACATGGGAAAAAAAAACACAAGTTCACATCACCCCTCTTTTGCCCCATTGAAAATAAAACTAATCCAAAAATACCCATATTTGGGATTTCCAGTCTATGATCTTGTCTGAGATCCAATGTTCTATGTTTTACACCCAGAGAATCTGCTTCATGTGCGCCGGTTCTGGACACAATTATCAAGGACTGTGCTACGGCTGCGGTGGAGGTGGTAGAACAGTGTGAGTCCCCATCTATTGTCATGATACCCTCATCATGTAGCCACGGACACTTCACAATGTTGTTAGTTGCTTCCAAAACTTTGTATATTTATGTTATGTTTTGTTGCTCTTTGTTTTACCAGTTTTGTCTCTTTAGTTACAAAAATCATTTTTTCGGGAACAAAAATTATTGGTTGAAACTATTGTAACTTTGGACACAAACGGAAGAATAAAGACAGTAAAGGAAATAACAGATATAACGAGTTCTCATATACGGGAAGAGCGGCTGGAGAATGAACATCACATGGAGACAAAGTGGGAAAAAAGTAAATTGTGGCCCTAAATGCTCACATAGTGCCCCATCACAGCAGCATGTCACACGTTTGTTGCGTGATCGACGACCTGTTTACACCTATGAACACTCACCTACCCTCCCGGAATTTATAAATGGGTATTACATACAGTATGTGACACAAATATTGCATGTTATACACACATATGTATACAGAGAGCACATACATATAGACACACAATATAACTACCAGGAGCCCATTCATTCTGATGTCCTCACTAATAGATACAGTGCCTTGTGAAAGTATTCAGCCCCCTATATACAGTGCCTTGTGAAAGTATTCAGCCCCTATATACAGTGCCTTGTGAAAGTATTCAGCCCCCTATATACAGTGCCTTGTGAAAGTATTCAGCCCCTATATACAGTGCCTTGTGAAAGTATTCAGCCCCCTATATACAGTGCCTTGTGAAAGTATTCAGCCCCCTATATACAGTGCCTTGTGAAAGTATTCAGCCCCTATATACAGTGCCATGTGAAAGTATTCAGCCCCCTATATACAGTGCCTTGTGAAAGTATTCAGCCCCCTATATACAGTGCCTTGTGAAAGTATTCAGCCCCTATATACAGCGCCTTGTGAAAGTATTCAGCCCCTATATACAGTGCCTTGGGAAAGTATTCAGCCCCCTATGTATATACAGTGCCTTGTGAAAGTATTTGACCCCCTTGAACTTTTCAACCTTTTGTCACATTTCAGGCTTCAGACATAAAGATATAAATTCTAATATTTTTGTGAAGAATCAACAACAATCGGGACACAATCGTGAAGTGGATCCAAATGTATTGGATATTTTAAACTTTTTTAACAAATAAACTGAGGCGTGGGGCGTGCAATATTATTCATCCCCTTTTTCTCTCAGTGCAGCAAACTCCCTCCAGAAGGTCAGTGAGGATCTCTGAATGATCCAATGTTGTCCTAAATGACTGGTAATGATACATAGGATCCACCTGTGTGTGATCAAGTCTCCGTATAAATGTACCTGCTCTGTGATAGGCTCAGGGTTCTGTATCAAGTACAGAGAGCATCAGGAAGACCAAGGAACACACCAGGCAGGTCTGAGATACTGTTGTGGTGAAGTTTAAAGCCGGATTTGGATACAAGAGCACTGAAATGTGGCGAAAGGCTGAAAAGTTCAAGGGGGCCAAATACTTTCACAAGGCACTGTACCACCAGGAGCCCATACATTCTGATGTCCTCACTACTATATACTCCCCAGTACACTCTCTCTGCCCTCCCCGTGCACACTCTCTCTGCTGGTCCAGGGGAGGGGACCTTATGGAGACCGGGCAAGCCATTGTTTCTACCTGCTCTCTGTGTTCCCACACTCAGTATCTGCTAAAGGACCTTTGGTGATGTCACGGTCATGTGATCTGTGACTCCGCCCATGACCGTGATATCACTACAGGTCCTGGAGGGTCTCCTTCTGTTGTGTATGCGGCGGGTGGGCTGCGGTGATGGGTTGGCGGGGACCGGGCGGTGTGAGCGGCGAGTATCTGGTGACGGCGGAATGCTAGCACACGCCATATTTGTACTGCCATCACTTGGGTGTTCAAATATGGCCAGTTGAAGCAGTGCTGGCCAATCCCGTGATAGGAGGACACGATTACGGCGGAAGTGGACGACGGACACCACAAGGTAAATATTATAGTAGATGATGGTCACAATTCTACCTGCTGCCTTGTTATAGGCTCTGTCTCTTGTGCTTCACATTGTAGCTCAGTCTACGTATTTCCACTATATTTTAGCCTGTTTGTGAGCTGGGCAGGGCAGTTTTCCCATGTTGCACACTTTGGTGGGGCAGAACCATTTCCCCTACAAATAAAGTGGATGATGTATGTTCCGTCACCTGTAACATTGCCCTAACGCCAGCTTTCTCTTTCTACAGATGCTTTACGTGTTGTGCCAGGGGCAAGATAACGTGCCGAAACTGCTCCGGACAGGGGAAAGTCATTACCTTCTTGGAGATGAAAGTAAAATGGTGAGAACAATAGGACTATGCCAGCGCCACAGGAACGCCACAGATACTGACAGCTGAGCTCCTGCTGCAACAGCCCAGATCAGAGATAACTCTCATCCTGGACACTTAAAGGGAGCCAACCATCAGGAATTAACCATCTGTAAATCAGTGCAGCAGGTGATTGATGTGTGCAGCGTGACATCATTATTTGTTGGGTTATTTTATTCCTCCCCTGTGGGCATGGCAGTCTGCTGTAAGCGGAACCCCCTCTCTCTCATCCAGGCTTCAGCTTACAGCAGAAAGACAAACCCACAGGGGAGGAATAAAAAAAAAAGCCCCAATAGTGATGTCATGCTGCACACATCAATCACCTGCTGCACTGATTTACAGGTGGTTAAATCCTGGTGGTTGGTTCCCTTTAACCCCATAGATTCACTTTTCAATAGCAAATACAACATCACACTGGTTAGACATAGGGAGTTATCTTAGTAACTATGGCACAACTCCTAGCTGGTTATGCAAAAGGTTTGTGTTCTAGTGTTTGTCTAAGGGTGGAAACCCACTATGTGAGACACTCGCATGACTCACCCTGGTCAGAATGGCCTTCCCTTTTTGGACGGGAGCATGGAGCTGCATAGAGACACATGCAGCTGACATGCTCCTGTCCAGGGAGCCGGCGACCGTTCTGGCTGAATCATGCGAGACTCGTGTGAGTATCTCGCATAGTATGTTTCCACCCGAATATTGCAATGAGTTGTCTGAAATCGTAATCCGGATCATTCGCTGCATCTGCAGCAAAGTGAATCGGATTTTCTATTTGCTGTGCAGATGCTGCATTAGTGGTGCAGAAAGCGCATCCAGAAAATAATGAGCGTCTATTATTGCTGTGTTTTTCTGCTGCACTTTCTGCACCACCAACATCCAATTACTTACCCTCACCGGCAATCCCACAGTGAGCCAACGCAAAATCTTCCTCCCGGGCACCGGCAGCACCTGCGGGTACGGCACTAACAGGACCTGCCCATGTGACGCACCCTGAGAGTCACATGACCAAGGTCCTGTCAGTACTTGTACTGCCCACAGGTCCTGCTGGTGCCCGGGAGGAAGATTTTGCCGGGGCTCACTGTGGGATTGCCGGGGAGGGTAAGTCTCTTTGTATCTGTCTGTCTGTGTTCTCGGAAAACAGAGCAAAAAAGCAGCACAAATGGATGATGCTCTGGTGATTTCTCTTGCAAAAAAATGGAGCTGGAAAGTGCACCAAAAACAAGGGCGCAATTACAACAGGTGCGGAGGTTGCAATCACATCCGGGCTCTGGAGCCTAGGGGGCGCAATAGTTCCCTTGGCCTATAGAAAAATACTATTGCTATTAAACATTTGCAATAATTGGGGACCCTGCTGGAGCATTTGCAACGGAGCCCATGAGATTCAAGTTCCATCACTGAGTATCTTTTTACTGGGAACATACACTAAAGTTAATGCCCCTCTCTGGGTAAAAAAGACCTCCTTTTGTATAGGCGAGTAGGAACCTGCTAAATAAAGGATAAAAACACCTGAGACTAATAGGGAAAGGGTGCACAGACAGAAAGTATGTGTCACAGCGTGGACTTGGGGGTGTCTGGACACGGCATGTGACAGTGACGCATGGACCAACGGTGTCCTGCGCACTACACACAACAACAGACTGGGGAACCACCAGGGGGGAACAAACACAGCGGTGGGCCCTGCTCAGGGGCGGACCCAGACTGTAGTGGGCCCTGGTGCAAGAAATTTTTCGGGGCCCCCCCCCTCCCGCCCCTCATAGTGGCGACAAAGTAATGTAAACATATAGATTGTAATATTTATTTACAACGCAACTATCAAATCTAAATAGTAAAGTTGCTTAATTTTTTTAATACGATCCTAAAAACTAATAGGAAGATAGTAGTTACCTACCTACCCGTTCTACCTACCACTTACATAGGTCTGTCACAAACCTCTCTAGCCAGTGACTCTGCTGCTTCATGTCAATAGACAGCTCTTAGGCCCCTTTCACATAAGCGGCAAGCTGGTGTTTATGGCCGATCCAGCAGGTGGTGCCGCATAACGGCCGACTTGTGGTCTGGATGTGGCAAGCCCCATGCTTGCAGCATTTTTTTTTTCGCGGCTGCAAATGCCGCATTTGCCAGAACCGCAAGCCCCATACACAATGCATGGAGCTTGCTGCATCGGGGCCACAAGTCAGCCGTTGTGGCCAATCCGGCAGATGCGGCACCACCTGCTGGATTTGCCGCAAACATCAGCTAAACACTGGTGTGAAAAGGCCTTAAATCTTATAGGCTGCTCTGTTGAAGGGGAGTGACTGATAACATCATGCTGATGAACAGCTGTCTCCACACAGTTATGTAGTGGGGTCCTGTCTGTTAATCAGCATGACATCAGCAGTCACACCCCATCAACAAAGCAGAGCGGAAAAGAAACAGCTGTAATGTTGATGTGATGTCAGACAAAGCCACAGGAGCAGTCACTGACCACTCTGAGCAGATCTAGATATTGGCTGAACTGGCAGGTATTTAGAAACTACCTGCCTGTTAGTTGTAAGGCCTAGGCTGCTTTCACATCAGCGGTACTCGCCGTTTGCGGTGAAAAAAACGCAACTGCCGTGATTACCGCATAACGGCCGCACTTGCGGTTCACTTGCGGAAAGCCCAAAGCAATGTCTATGGGGCTTGCGGTGTGCGGCAGGTGCGGCAAGTGCGGTTTCGGCACTTGCGGCAGATGCGGCCGCGAGAAAACCGTGGCTGACCGCGTTTTTTTCGTGGCCGCATCTGCCGTAAGTGCCGAAACAACAACTGTACCGCACTTGCTGCACCTGCCGCAAGCCCCATAGAGACATTGCATGGGGCTTGCCGCAGGTGAACCACAAATGCGGCCGTTATGCGGTAATCGCGGCAGTTGCGGTTTTTTCACCGCATCTGCCGCGATTTCAAATAAACGCTGATGTGAAAGGGGCCTTACATACACAACTCAGCATAGCGTCCAGTTAATATATACAGTCCACCACAGCCTACAGGTAATATAAACAGTCCACCACAGCCTCCAAGTAATTATACAGTCCATCAGAGCCTATATATACAGTCCATCACAGTCTCGAGGTAATATGTACAGCCCAGCACAGCCGCCAGGTAATATATACAGCCCAGCACAGCCGCCAGGTAATATATACAGTCCAGCACAGCCACCAGGTAATATATACAGTCCAGCACAGCCTCCAGGTAATATACACAGCCCAGCACAGCCTCCAGGTAATATATACAGTCCAGCACAGCCACCAGGTAATATATACAGCCCAGCACAGCCTACAGGTAACATATACAGTCCAGCACAGCCGCCAGGTAACATATACACTACAGCCCAGCACAGCCTCCAGGTAATATATACAGACTAGCATAGCCTCCAAGTAATATATACAGTCCAGCACAGCCTCCAGGTAATATATACAGTCCAGCACAGCCTCCAGGTAATATACACAGCCCAGCACAGCCGCCAGGTAATATATACAGTCCAGCACAGCCACCAGGTAATATATACAGCCCAGCAAGCCTACAGGTAACATATACAGTCCAGCACAGCCGCCAGGTAACATATACACTACAGCCCAGCACAGCCTCCAGGTAATATATACAGACTAGCACAGCCTCCAGGTAATATATGCAGCCCAGCATAGCCTCCAAGTAATATATACAGCCCAAAAACAGCCTCCAGTTAATATATACAGCCCAGCATAGCCTGGTATAACATATATAGCCCAAGACAGCCTCAAGGAGCAGATATATTGTAGATGTGTGCCTGATGCTATCGCATCGGAGGGCGAGGATCAGTACGGCGGCGAGAAGCGGGGGCGGCTAAGTGGACACACACACACGCCTACACACACAAACACACACCTACACACCCCCTTCCGGTCTCACCTGGTCCCACCCATCGTTGATGGAAGCTTGAACCGGGAATGAGGTGGTCAGCGCAGGATGGAGGGGGTTAATGGTGGAGCATAGGGTCAGATGGGGGCTCCATGGTGGGTGTTGGAGCTCCCCTGTGCCTGGCTGGGCTTCTGGGAGCGGTCCGGTGGCGGTGGCTGGTACTGGCCATGTCGGCTGCTGGCGGCGGCTCACTTTCTTTATAGTGCTTCTTCTCCCCCTATATGCCTGGGGGAGAAGCTCGGCTGCATCACGGAAGGGACCCCGAGCTTCTCCCCCAGGACCCACCTTCCGAAGGGCAGCTCCTGGGGGCATAGGACCAGGACCCCCCTTACTTGATGCATCCAAGCTTATCCCCCTAGCTGGGGGAGAAGCTCGGCTGCATCAAGGAAGGGGGGGCCCTAGGAGAGGTCCTGGGGGAGAAGCTCGGCTGCATTAAGGAAGGAGGGGGCCCCTACGAGTCCTAGGGGCCCCCCTTCCTTGATGCAGCCGAGCTTCTCCCCCAGGACCCCCTTCTGAAGGGGGGGGGGCCTGGGGCCTCAGGACACCCCCTTCCTTGATGCATCCAAGCTTATCCCCAAGCTTGGGGAGATCAGCTGCATCAAGGAAGGGGGGTCCTGGGGCCCCCATGACCCCCATCCCCTTCTGAAGGGGGGGTCCTTGGGGCCCCAGGAACGTCCCTTCCTTGAGGCATCCAAATCCTGCCCCCCCCCCTCAAATCATGTTGGTGTGCACTGTGCACTGCAGTGCTGTTTCCCTCCCCACCAGACCAAAGCAATGCTCCGGGGCTCTTACCTGGAGCCCTCAGTATCCTCAGTCAGCTTGCTCACCGGGTCTGCTCAGGTCTCATTGTCTTCTGGAGAGGGTCAGGGTGTAATGCCTGCCTCCACGGAAGAGCCGGAAGTGAGGCAGCGCCGACCCTCCCAGCCCCCTCTGCCTCAATGAAATGCTGCTGCCTGCTGCTCCAACAGCAACCCACCCTTCTTACTTTTTTTCATTTCAAAAATTCTTTTTATTGTTTTACAAGATATTAAGATGTTAATCAGATAATTACAAAAAAGAAGAATTCAGCTCATGACATCAGTGGAAAATGATTAATTAATTCCAAACATATGTTTAGGTACGGTTATTGTCAAAATATCTAGAGAAAGTTTAAGCACAAGAAGAAGAAGGCATAGTAAGTGAAAGAAGAAAAGAGGATAGGTAGGAGAATAGGAGAGAGAATAATAGGTTGGAGGGGAAGTAAGAGGCAGGAAGGGTGGGTCAGGAGGTGGAGCCTAGAGGATCTCCATGGAGTAAATGAGGCGAGGGGTCAAGATTACGGTACTATGAGCGACTTTTTGAAGAGTACCCAAGCTCGCCATTGGTTATTAATAGACGCTTGTGTGTGGTTCACAGAGGCAGCTAGTTTCGCTACTAGATACAGTTGGTCAGTTTTATCAATTAACGACTGAAGAGTCGGGATTTGAGGAGATCTCCATACCGTTGGTAAAAGAAGTTTCGCTGCAGCCAGTATTGTACAGATTAACACAGAGAACTCACCATGGCAAGCGTCTAGGGGTAGATTTAACAGGACTACTTCCGGGGATAATTTGATATTTTGTTTAGTCACATCTCTGATCAGGCGTGTTGTCTGGTTCCAGTAGGGGATCAGGGATGGACAATGCCACCAAAGGTGGATATAGTTCCCGTTTACATCACCACAGCGCCAGCAATTCGTAGGGAATTGTGTCTTCCATTGTGTGTGTTCTCAGCGGATCAGTATACCAGCGGGAGAGAATTTTGTAGGAGTTCTCCTGTACCTTGATGCATTTAGTCGGGCCATGTGAGTGGGTGTAAATATATGAAATCTGTTGAGGCGTAAACTTATAACCTAAATCTTTTTCCCAACTATGTATATAGGCTCTTTTCATGGTCACATCTCTTTCCAAAATGCTTTGGTAAATGGTAGAAAGGATCTTAGTAGGTCTAATCTGTCTTGCGCAAAGCGTTTCAAATGCCGTGGGATTGCGGGTAAGTGCCTTATCGAATCGAATGTTGTGTAGAAGTGATTGTAGAGTCTTATATTGGAGGAAATTAATAGATTCGAGGCCAGGAATTTTGTGCAGATTAGATAACGGGAGAAGTGCTCCGTCTGCATATAATTGATCCGCTGTTAGGCTGGCTAGTAGTCCGATGCGGTATTTGCTGGGGTTGTGTATTAGGTTCGCTCCCGTTAGGATATCTAACAGGGTAAGGAGAGGAGTCGATGGGGGCGTCAGGTGGGTATGTATGTTGGTCCATATTCGTAGGAGTGTGCTTGTGAGAGGGTTATGTTGGCGGCCAGGTGATTTGTCACTGCAGTGCGTCAGTAGGAGGGGGCGGAGGAGCTGTGGGGATAATTTGTTTTCTATATCAATCCATAATTTGTTGTGTGATTGTCGTATGATATCAACAGAGCGAGAGAGTACTGCTGCGTGATAATAGATTTTAATATCTGGTGCGCCCATTCCACCTTTTACTTTTGGAAGAGAAAGAGTGCGGAGATTTAAGCGGTGTCTCTTATTTTTCCAAATGTAGGCGTAAAGAAGAGAGTTGACCTTGTTTAAATACGCATTAGGGACATGTATTGGTAACATAGAGAAGAGGTAAGTAAATTTAGGCAGGATGAGGCTTTTGAGGATGTTCTTACGACCCATCCAGGATAAGAAAGGGTCACGCCAGGTTTTCATAGTGGCAGTTAATCTGTCTAACAAAGGGGGGTAGTTGAGGGAGAAGAGAGCTTTATGAGTTCTGCTAATTTTTATGCCTAGATAAGTGATGTGCGATTTGGGCCATGAGAACGGGTATGTGGTTTTTAATCTGGATAGGATTGGTAGAGGGACGTTCAGGTCTAAGGCCTCCGATTTCGATGTATTTATTTTGAAATTGGTGAGGGCACTGTAATTGTCAAATATTTTTAATAAGGGGGGGAAGCTTTTAGAAGGATTGGTCATGAATACGAGTAAATCGTCTGCGAAGGCAGCCGTTTTATGATGCGTCCCTCCTAGTGTAATGCCTTGAATCCTTTCATCAAGCTGAATATCAGTCAGCAGGGGTTCCATGGCTAGGATAAATAATAGGGGGGATAGTGGGCACCCCTGTCTCGTGCCATTGTGTATGGAGAAGGTATCTGTTAGGGAGCCATTGATGCTGATGCGAGCGGTTGGGTTGGTGTACATTTTTAAAATCGCCGCAACTAGTTGGGTCGGGATGCCGAAGCTAAGCAACGCCTCTTCTAGGTATAGCCAGTCCACCCTGTCAAAGGCTTTTTCAGCGTCCGTTCCCAGGAGGACCAGTGGAATTTTTTGTCGGTTGGCATAATGAGTAAGGTGCAGTACCTTCAGCACGTTGTCTCTCCCCTCTCTTCCCCCCACAAATCCAGTTTGGTTAAGTGAGATTTTGTCCGGAAGGTAGGCAGCTACTCGACGAGCGATCATACTGGCGAAAATTTTTAAATCAACATTTAGTAAGATCGGTCGGTAGCTGCTACACATTTCCCGGTCTTTCCCTTCTTTGTATATTAGGGATATTTTTGCTTCTAAGGATTGAGCCGGGAATCGACTACCCTGCAATATGGAATTGTACATATTCAACATGTGTGGTTGTAGAATCGAGGGGAAGGACCTGTAGTAGGCACTGGGTAATCCATCTGGTCCCGGCGCTTTGTTGGGTGGGCACTTTGACAGGGTGGACCGTAGTTCTTCTAAACTAAAAGGTTTATTTAGCAGCAATTGCTGTTGTGGGGTAAAGCTCGGAAGATTTAGGCGGGATAAGTAACGTTTAATTTTTTGCTTTCTTGTGGCTTCTTCTGATTTAGATTCTTCGGGGCGTAGGTTATATAGTTGTGTATAATAGTGCAGAAACGCTGTTTCTATTTGGTTATAATTGGTTGTGGATCGTCCTTCCGCGGTTTTAATGGAATATATGGAAGTGCGAGTTTGTCGTTGTTTGATTCTAGAGATCATCAGTTTCGAGGCCTTGTCACCGTGAACGTACATTTTAGTGCGCCATGAAGCGAACCATTTTGCCGATTGTAGGAATAGGATATCTTTAAGTTGACGCCTTTTAAGGGTTAGTTGTTCCATTATTAAGGGGGTGATTAGTTTTTTGTGTTTGGTTTCTAGGTCAGAGATTTCCTCATATAGTAGATCAAGCTGTTTCTGTTGCTGTTTATGAATGTATGCTGTGATTGAGATAAATTCTCCTCTGACCACAGATTTGTGAGCTTCCCAGAGCATCGGCGCCGCAACCTCACCATTATCGTTTAGAGCAAAATACTGCTCCAATGTTTTGGTTATGCGAGAATGAGTGGAGGGGTTGTCGAGCACCGATTCAGTGAGTCGCCACGATCTGTGAACTGGAAAGGTCTTATGTAATGTCAGCGCCATCGTTACGAAGGAGTGGTCTGAGAATATGTTAGGGTTAATATTCGTCGATCGTATTTTAGCAAGGGTGTTTTTGGAAACAAAGAAATAATCTAATCTATGGTAAGAGGCGTGTGGGTGAGAATAGAAGGTATAGTCGCGGTCATCTGGGTGTAGGTATCTCCAAACGTCCAGCAGTTGGAGCTCGCGAAGGTGGGTTTTGATTTTATTAAGATCACCTTGTGAGTATGTACTTTTCTTCGTTGTGGTGTCTATTAGCGGGTTTAGTGCAATGTTAACATCTCCTCCTACTATCAGTGTGCCTTCACGGAAATCTCCTATCTTCCTCAAAGTCGAGTGGAGCCATTTTAGAAGTTTTTTGTTGGGGGCATATAAGAAACAAATCGTAACTAAATTACCAGCTAGCAGACCTTTGAGGAAAATATAACGACCGTTGGCGTCAATTAGATGTTCTCGAATTTGGAAAGGGATTCCCTTTTTTATAGCAATCGAGACTCCTCGTGATCGGGGCTGTGGTGATGTGGCATGGAACCAGGTATCATAGTGTGACCGGTCAAGGTTAGGTAGTTTTTCAGGGATAAAGTGAGTTTCCTGAATCAATAGCACGTCTGCTGCATGTTTCTTAAGTAGGTCCAGAGTGTGTCTCCTTGGTATGGGGGAATTTAGCCCTTTAGCATTGAGCGTAGCAAAGGTAAATACCTTATGTTGAGACGCCATCAATGGGGGATTAATGTCGGATAGATGTGTATTTGGTTCGAGTGGTCCTCGACTCCATCCTCCTGACCGGGGGGGGTGGTTGGGTGAGAAGAAAGAAAAGTAGATAGAGAAGTAGGGAGAAAAAACAAAAGAAAAGAGATATGCATTAATAACATTTCCATTGCAATCATATACAACATGTCTAATAATCAGCAACACAGCAATATGGACCACATGGGGAGGATTATTAGTGGTTCCACCATAAGTAAATAATACCTGCTGTAGTATTGGGGAGATGGGGTAAGGGGAAGGGAGGTTGGGTTTCGTTGTGTGGGTGGGGGGGGTAGCGGGTAAGGGAAGAGGAAAAGGTCTAATGGTTGCAGGTCTGTATTGACACCTATACGGTGTCTATGGGCTCAGAACTTCTGTTGAACTAGAAGTCAACCATAGTACAGAACAAAGGTATAACCTAACATTACTACAAAAAGTAGTATAACTTGTATAACATAAAGGTCTCTCTTATAGGAATGTCTAGGCCATCTTCTCCAAAGTAAGGCCTCGTGTATTGTGGTTAGAACCCTAGTCAATAAGGCACATGGTAGCTGTGCATTATTTAGGGGTTCGAGTGTCATGGTGGTATGGGGTGGGGTGGGGGATGGGAGGGATGGGGAAGGGGGGGGGGGACAAAGGAGGGAATTGGGTGGATGGGTGGTAGGTAAATGTAGAGTTACTAAAGTGGATAGTTCGGTTTTAAGGGTAAGGAAACCCGATATCGGATTGGCAGCATTTCAATCAATGGCATATATGGATGATCAGTGAACACAGTGTTAAGAATAGTTAGCTATCAAGCAGACGGAAGAGAGTTCTTTGTATCTCCGAGCTAAGACATCAGGTCGTCTCCACACCATCCTTTGGCGGTGGTGTTTTGGATAGCTTTTTTCGAAGGCGCTGTGATTTCGGAGTTCCATCGATTTGCCATGGAGGGGTGGCTTGTAGAGGTTTTTGTAAAGACGCTGCGTGGAAGGTCTCTAGGTCAGGATAAGACTGTAATTCAATGCTTAGTAATTGGCAAATGTCTCTGATGTCTCCTGACGTCCTGGCCGTTAGTTTCTTTTCGCCAGCTGTAATAAAAATTCCGAAAGGGAACAGCCAGCGGAAGCGATATCCCTTTTGTGTCAGAATATCTGTGAAAGGTTTAAGCAAGCGTCTCTTCTTTAAGGTTATGGCAGAGATGTCCTGAAACAATTTCAGTTGAGAGTTCTCATATTCGATAGTCTCTGTCTCCCTGGCTCTTCGCAGGATGAGTTCTTTTGTTCTATAGTCTAGAAAGCGACACAGTACATCATGGGGCGGGTCACTTTGGTTTGGCTTGGGGCGTAGTGTCCTGTGAACTCTGATAATCTCCATGTCTTTGGGGTCGTCTTCTCGGAGCAGTTTATGGAAGATTTCATTCACAGCTGAGGGCAGGGCTTCAAACGCAATTGATTCTGGAAGGTATTTTATGCGGATATTGTTCCTACGCTCACGGTTTTCATGATCTTCAAGCGTTGAGTGGATGGCATGTAGTTGAGTTTCGTGAGCATTGAGGCAGTCTAGTAATTTATTGGTTTGTGTCATTGTGGTCGCCTGGTCATTTTCTACTGTCCCCAGCCTATGACCTTGTTGAGCCAAATCTAATTTTATTTCAGCAAGTTCTTTGCTTATCGGTTCTATGGCTTTCGTCAATATGCGCTTTATAAAAGAGCGGGTGACTTTATTATCTTTAGGGTCCATCTCAGTGTCCGAATCGCTCTCCACGTCGGAGTCGGATGCTTTAGCCATCAGCTGGAACGTACGTTTGGTAGATTTAGGATGAGTTGTGAGGTCGGTTTGTTTAGAGAGGAATTTATCCACATCGGCCTGGGTAACTGAATTAGTGGGTTTAGAAGATACTCCCCCCCTTCTTACTGATAGCATACAGCCCGCACTGCCCCGCAGCGTTCTGGCTACTAGTACTATCAGATTCAGGCAGCACTTCCCCGGGACTCAATGTAAGAAAAGAGCCGAGGGAGCGCGGCGCAGCAGACCCCAGACTCCAGACAGTGCCGCGGGTGTGCAGCGCTGCTGACACCCGACTCAATGATGCCCGAGCAGTGCAGCGATGCTGACACCCGACTCCCCCTTCCCCCCCCGGGCCACAAATTAAAATGCTGCAGAGTGCAGACAGTACTAGCATGCTACTGCCATCCTACCATCCCCTTCTGTGTGACAAGGGAACGGAACTACCGCTGGAGCCTCAGGGGCCCCCTAGCTGGATGGGGCCCTGGTGCAGCTGCACCAGCTGCACCACGGTAGTTCCGCCCCTGGCCCTGCTCATAGGAAACAGGAGAAAGTAAACCTCCTGCTGTCGTCATATAAGATGTCGAAAAAGAAACATTCAGCTGCATTCCCCCTTGAAGACAACAATATTGTTGTTACAATATGTAATGTGAAGTGTGATGTGCAATGTGCATTATGTTTTTCGTTATTGTTATGGTATGTATTGTAAAACGTGTAGCTGGTGATAGATGGTATGTTGCCATCAGTAGGGCAAGAAACAGTTAATGTTTGGGACTAGCCCAGCATGGGAGTGGCTTGAGTGCAGGGACAGTGACTGTTTCTTGTTACAATGTCAGATAGGGCCCAGCCTGTGACAGAGGCAGACCTAAGGTCTGAACAGTCTACATGTAGTTTTGAAGTAAGGGAGACAGTACAGAGGTAGCGTGATCCGGAGTGCAGAGAGGTGACTGAGACACAGAGGGATATAGTTGAGATTGATCAGCAGACTGACTGAAGAAACGAGACAGGTCCTTAAGTAATTTGCTCAGCAGCGAGGCCCTAGGCAGTTTGCAACTCTTATAGGTAACAGGACAGGACAGAACAATACATGAAACAAAGTGAGTTCCCTGACGGGAGATCCCTAAGCTTGAAGCTAAATTTTGGCCATATTGGAAATACAGTTCCTTTACAAGGGGAACAAGACATGGAACTATGGGAGGAAAGAATGACTTTCATGGATTGTTCTGTGATGCTGAGCTGGGTGGAGGTGAATCGAGCAGGACTGGTGAGGACAGTAACAGGTCAGATGGAAGGATTGTGAGACTGTTGATGGAGATGCTCTGAGCCGTTACGTGTATGCTATCTCATGTACTGTATGTAGTTTCTATGGTTGTATGTTTTTATAGATAGAACTTGTGGTCTCCCTCAATGAATTTGGCCATATCTGGTCCTGGCCAGTGAACAGCATCATATGGCCTGTGAAGGTGCACGGCTTCATGTAACGTGTCGCGGCCACTATCCCGCATCATGCTAAACTCTTTAATCGCTGTTCATTGTTCTCCAGGAAAATCTTGAATGGTTTTGCTCAGAGATAATTCAGAATTCCCTGAGGACCGTTTCCAGAAAGTGTCGGGAAAAGTTATCGCCTCGGATGAGGATACTCAGGTGAGACATATGCCGCGGTATTAAAAAGTAGCGAGATAATACAGAAGTTCAGCGAACACCCTTATGGAGCAGAGCAGCAGTTGTCTCATGGATTATAGTGTGGGGGCTGATGGCACCAGCAATATCAGCTCTGCCACGTCTACAGCCCTGTGCACACACTGCCTGGGTTGATGCTTTTTGTTGCAGATTTTGAGTATCTGCATATTTATCCTGAAGCCAGCTTAGCTGCTTTCACACTTTGTTTTTTCAGGATCAAGTATTTCAGGAAAAAAAAAAACCTGATCCTTCCAGGTTCCAGTTTTCTGCCCATTCACTTTAAGGCTGGAAACACACTGTCTGAGTCACTCGCACGAGTCTCTGATTATTCACCCGGCACCACCCCTGCCTCTTTGGACGGGATACTGTCAGTGTTGTGTTTTTCTATGTAGCTCCACTGCTCCCGTCCATAGAGGGGGAGACTATCCCAGGTGAATGATCCGAGACTCATACACAGGGGAGTAGCGGTCGCAGGGTCACGGCTACTACGGCGCTCAGACATACAGCGGCCCATGTCACCCTCCATCCCCAATGAGGCCCGATCTCTGCGCCCGGCACCTGCTTCACACAGACATGCAGCACTGTGTGGCAGCGCGAAAACTGCACTGCACGCAGCTATGGGGCCCATGTGTCAGGGAGAGGAGAGAAGAGGAGGAGCGGAGAGGGGAGCCTCCCATTTCCTACTGCTGCCACCCCTCCCCTCGCTTCCTCTTAGTACTGCCTGCTGTCCATCTGCGTGCCACGGTGGAACGCATTTAGCAGGCTGGTGCCGCCTCCTCGCACCTGCTCCTCCTGAGTGTTCTCTTCAGTTTTTGGGAGAATGGAGCAGCGAGGGAACCAGGAGAGGTAAGTAGAGATTTTTTTTAATAAGTGAATGCAAGGTGGCAAGAGGACTATGGAAGGAGGAGGGTGGGGTGCATGATACTATATGGAGAGGCTATGAGGCTGTACTATATGGAGAATTATGAGGCTGCACTATATGAGGCTGCACTATATGGAGAGTTGTGAGGCTGCACTATGTGGAGAGTTGTGAGGCTGCACTCTATAGAGAGATATAAGGCTGCACTATATGGAGAGTTATGAGGTTGCATATACAGTGCCTACAAGTAGTCTTCAACCCCCTGCAGATTTAGCTGGTTGACACATGCGGAATTAACTTGGCAATGTGACATTTGGACTGTAGATCAGCCTGGAAGTGGGAAATGCAGTGCAGCCAAAAAGATTTTTTAATTTTTTTTTTTTAAAGCGTTAAAAGTGAATTCAGAGGGTCATTTATTATTCAACCCCTCAAACCACCAGCATTCTGTTTGGTCCCACTAAAGTATTAAGAAGTAGTTCAGGCACAAAGAACAATGAGCTTCACATGTGTGGATTAATTATCTCTTTTGCCAGCCTTTTCTGACTATTTAAGACCCTCCCCAAACTTGTGAACAGCACTCATACATGGTCAACATGGGAAAGACAAAGGAGCATTCCAAGGCCATCAGAGACAAGATCGTGGAGGGTCACAAGGCTGGCAAGGGGTACAAAACCCTTTCCAAGGAGTTGGGCCTACCTGTCTCCACTGTTGGGAGCATCATCCTTAAGTGGAAGGCTTATGGAACTACTGTTAGCCTTCCACGGCCTGGACAGCCTTTGAAGGTTTCCTCCCGTACCGAGGCCAGGCTTGTCCGAAGAGTCAAGGCTAACCCAAGGACAACAAGGAAGGAGCTCCGGGAAGATCTCATGGCAGTGGGGACGTTGGTTTCAGTCAATACCATAAGTAACGTACTCCACCGCAATGGTCTCCGTTCCAGACGAGCCCGTAAGGTACCTTTACTTTCAAAGCGTCATGTCAAGGCTCGTCTACAGTTTGCTCATGATCACTTGGAGGACTCTGAGACAGACTGGTTCAAGGTTCCATGGTCTGATGAGACCAAGATCGAGATCTTTGGTGCCAACCACACACGTGACGTTTGGAGACTGGATGGCACTGCATACGACCCCAAGAATACCATCCCTACAGTCAAGCATGGTGGTGGCAGCATCATGCTGTGGGGCTGTTTCTCAGCCAAGGGGCCTGGCCATCTGGTCCGCATCCATAGGAAGATGGATTGCACGGCCTACCTGGAGATTTTGGCCAAGAAACTCCGCTCCTCCATCAAGGATCTTAAGATGGGTCGTAATTTCATCTTCCAACAAGACAACGACCCAAAGCACACAGCCAAGAAAACCAAGGCCTGGTTCAAGAGGGAAAAAATCAAGGTGATGGAGTGGCCTAGTCAGTCTCCTGACCTTAACCCAATTGAAAACTTGTGTAAGGAGCTCAAGATTAAAGTCCACATGAGACACCCAAAGAACCTAGATAACTTGGAGAAGATCTGCATGGAGGAGTGGGCCAAGATAACTCCAGAGACCTGTGCCGGCCTGATCAGGTCTTATAAAAGACCATTATTAGCTGGAATTGCAAACAAGGGTTATTCCACAAAATATTAAACCTAGGGGTTGAATAAAAATTGACCCACACTTTTATGTTTAAAATTTATTAAAATTCAACTGAGCATCATAACTTTTTGGTTTGTAAGATTTATGCTTCTGTTAATAAATCCTACTCTCGTTTGCAGTTTGAAGGCTCTAACTTATTTGCATCTTATCAAACCACCTAAATCAGCAGGGGGTTGAAGACTACTTGTAGGCACTGTATAAGGCTGCACTATATGAAACTGCACTATATGGAGAGCTATTAGGCTGCACTATATAGAGATATAAGGCTGCACTGTATGGAGCGTTTTGAGGCTGCACTATGTGGAGAGCTAAGCCTGCATTATACTCTATATATGGGCTATGAGGCTGCATTATACTATATGGAGAGCTATGAAACTGCATCATACTATATGGAGTTATGAGGTTGCATATATAAGGCTGCACTATATGAGGCTGCACTTTATGGAGAGCTATGAGGCTGCACTATATAGAGAGATATAAGGCTGCACTATGTGGAGAACTAAGCCTGCATTATACTCTATAGAGGGCTATAAGGGCTGCATTATACTATTAGGAGAACTATGAGGCTGCATTATACTATATGGAGGGTTGTGAGGCTGTAGTATACTATATGGAGAGCTATGAAACTGCATTATACTATATGGAGAGATATGAGGCTACATTATACTATATGGAGGGATATGAGGCTGAATTATACCATATGGAGGGCTGTGATGTTGCATTATACTAGATGGAGAGATATGAGGCTATATTATACTATATGGAGGGATATGAGGCTGAATTATACCATATGGAGGGCTGTGATGTTGCATTATACTAGATGGAGAGATATGAGGCTATATTATACTATATGGAGGAATATGAGGCTGCATTATACTGTATAGAGGGCTATGAGGCTGCATTATACTATATGTAGGGTTGAGAGGCTGCATTATACTACATTGAAGACTATGAGGCTGCATTATACTATATGGAGGGCTGTGAGACTGCATTATACTATATGTAGGATAATGGGGGTACATTATAATAATTGGATGACTATTGGGGCTACCTTATAAATGGGGGACTATGGGCTGCATTAAATACATAGAGGACTATGGGTGTACATTGTAATATATGGAGGAATATGGAGGTGAATTATGATAATGGAAAGACTATGGTGGCAGGAGGAGGAAGACCCGGTATAGGACAACCGTGCTGCACCGTGGGAGATCCAGGGACTGGCAGGAGAGTTCTGC